>OV050032.1:55297948-55363375 GCA_920105625.2 Clusia tigrina
CTGGGCTAGCTTTAATTTAAATCCCGAAAGTTCCTTGTATGGAAAGTGGGCGTATGCGTTTCTCTGATCAACTCCATTTCTTCCAGTTGGTTTTATAGAGTCCACATGCTGCTTCTCATTTAATTTCATCGATAAATCTCTTATAGATTTTAGCTTATGAATCTGTGTTAATAGCGGGCGTGGCATTAAATATATACTTCCCACAATTTCCAAAAGGTTTAGTAGTATCCACATCTAAGTAACTGCCAAATAGCTTCACTACTTCAACCGACCGACGTTATAGTAATTTTAACCTTTATGGTGGTCTACATTTGTAGCCTTAAAAAAAAAAAAAAAAAAAAAAATATATATATATATATATATATATATATATATATATATATATATATCCATTTGTTTCTTGTTTTTATCTGTCAGCTGTTCTGCTGAATGCAGCCAGTCAAGGTTCAGTCAAGGCCAGTCAGTTCTGAGGTAGAGATGGCGCTGCGTCAGACTAGTCTAAGTTTGATAATAGGAGGATTGACCGGCTTCACTGCTGAAACTGTCAATTGTGGAATAGCGGTAGTGGTAGTAAAGTAAAAACAGCTCTCTTTGAATTTTTGGAATGTGTCGGTTGGTTCTCGTGACGTACGTTAAATTTATTAGTAAAAGTTGAGTAAAATTTTTAATTGCAATTAATAGAAGAAGTCTTCATCAAATGTTGATTTTGCTTTTGCAAAATAATAAAAATCAGATAAATGTGTTGTTTCGAATCAGAGAAATTATTCGCTAATTACAAATAAAAGATTCCCAAAATTTATGAATGTTATTTTGCTCTTTCTTGCTGCTTTTAAAATACCCTGTCATATATGTGAACTCTTTTGAAATTTAATAAATTAAATTAAATTAATGAGAATTGGGAATGTAATAAAATTGGAAGTAGTCCATCCGGTAGAAAATTGCTTGTCGTGGCCTAGTTTTACTCGTCCGTTTTATTGTAACATCATCAATAATAAAACTGTCAACTCCTGACTTGAACACAAACAAACCATTCAGATTACCGAATCGAGTGAAAGCCAACTCGAGCAAAGGAGAAGGTCCTACCTGATCCATATCGAGGAAACGATTTAAGGATAAAATAAGATAAGTTTAGATGTAAGAGTAGTTTATTTAGTAGCATATGTAACATGTATATAGAATTATAGGTAGTATATGTAACATACTCGTATATATAAAATTAAAAGTAATATTATAAGTAAAATATTTGTGAAGTTACATGTATATTATTTATTTAAGTCAGTAAAAATATGTAGTTTATACATATATAAAATGTTAGGCTAAGGCGGAAGCGATGGGGCGGGCTCGCTTGACACAGGAGGAGGAGGAGGATCCTTAACAGTTATATATATATATATATATATATATATATATATATATATATATATAACTGTTAAGGATATATATATATATATATATATATATATATATATATATATGTATATATATATATATATATATATATATATATATATATATATATATAACTGTTTTTGTTTTTATACCCTTTACCTTTAAAAAGGTAAATTGGGTATACTAATTTTGTGCTTTTGAGAGGGGTAGCAGTTTTAAGAAGGAAGCAGGGTAGGTATATACATATATATGATCAGAATCACTTTCTAAGCAATTTTTATTTTGTCCGTCCATCTGTCCGTTTGTGGCCACTTGAATCTACACCAATAAAGCTATCTTAATGAAACTTTTTAATAAAATAGTCTGGACACAGATACAGAACCAGATTGCTATATATGGGCCAATTTGGACAAAGAGCACGCCTACCTCCCATATCAGGAACTTTTCTCACCTTTTTTAAAATGACTAAAACTTCGGTCCTATTGATGGCATAGTGACGCAATTTGACAGTTATGGAGATGCGGGCCATAATGCACTATGCGAAACGTGGGCGGTATATATTAACTGCCACGCCCACTATTAATAAATATTAATAACTTAAGATCTGGTAGAGATTTACGGACGAAATTTTACGTGAAGGAATATGTGGAAATTATAAAGCTATTTGCAAAAAATGGGGTTGATCAGGGAAAAGATATAAGAAACTTTCGATATAAGGAACTTTCGGATCTAAAATTAAAATTAGCCTACCTAAGCTCGTATTGATGTCAGCGGAATAAAAATTGCCAGAAATATACATGGGGTCGATAATAGTGTGTGTGCAGAATATGGGGTTCATAATACAACTGTCACGCCCACAATTACCCAAAAATCATTACTAGTTTCCTATTAAAGATCTATCAACAAAATTTCACAGGAATGTTGCGGGAACCAACATTGAACACCACACAAGAAATGGGCGTGTTATTTTTACAGCCACGCCCTATATTGAAATATTATTATAACTTACGACCTATACAATATTTTTGGAGGAAATTTTATATTAGTAGCAAATGGGGTCGATATAATCAAATCAAGATACCCTACCGAAAAATATCGTAGATATTCTCCTAGTGATGATTTATGAAGAAAACATCCAAATTATTGAACTCGGACGCACAAGGAAAGGTAAAGGGTATTTCGAAGTCGGTCTAACCCGACTTCAGACTTCTTTACTCGTTTAGGTATACAACTGATGCATGGAAGTATTGTAGATGAATTTTTAGTCCATTCTTCGTCTGCTTATCTACACTACTCCTCGGTTATCACACTGTCAGCAATTTGGCATCTGACTTTCCGTAGGATCTGAGAAACGAAGATTCTGGGGCTGCATATTGTGTCATGACCCTCGAGACTCTCTCCATTTAGTTTGTCGACAGCTTAACAACATCATCCAATTCCCTGCCTTTGCGGTCGCACATGCGAGTGTGATGGAGAACGTTTGCGTCTCGACCGACAACCATCAGCCGTGTATCCAACCGCACCGCAGGCAAGGCACTTGCCCTTGAAACACAAGTCCGCTGTCGACTTGCACCATACGGGCTCTGCATACTGCTGGCACACCAAGGGCGCGACCTCCAACGTTAAAGCGCCAGCAACTGTCTCAATGCATGTTGCTTTTGAATTTATTATCACTGAACAGTCCATTTCCGCATCGAGAATACCATATACGAAAGTATCCATCATACTTCTCTCAGCAATTTCGCTGGACAGGCAAAATAGGCAACCGTTCCACCCCCGCCACAACCTGCTTTAGAGACTCACCACTCCTCTGCTGAACGGCAATCATCACGCCGTCATAACAATCACTCTCACTTTATACTCGTACATATTAGCTCTCTGAAACTTCGTGTGAAATTTCGTTGATGAAACTGAACAGGGATCTAGCAATGATTATTGATTCTGTATAATAAGAAGAGTTTTTCTTCTTTTCGCAAGAATTAAAATTTATAACTATTGAATTTTATCAATCACTCTGATATAAGGGGCGGGCAAAAGCACGGTGCAAAGTAATTAAATAGAAACACAAATTTGTAGCGGCGGTATCGATAAACGAAATAATGTATGAACGAGGATGAGAATACAGCAAGCAAGAGAGCGAGCAAATTTATTGTTGAACCTTATACACATTTTGTGAGTTTATAATATTTTATAAACTTAACGAAAGTGCTTAGTTATAGGAATATTCAGAAAACAAAGTTAAGGCCTAAGTTAGAAAAAGTGTAGGAACTTTAATGAACTAATATTTAAGGTATGACAAACAGTATTTAATAATAATGTTTTTAAACTTCATTATTTAACATACAAATTATACGTTGACAGAACAGATTCATTATAGTAGTAAAATGCCCATAGGTTGCAAGCACACTAGTACGGACAGAATGTATACTATCTTCATTAGAAGCATACATAGGTCAATTTTCAGTAGGGTCCCCAAAGCTCATTATATGGGACTCGTGTCCTTGATCTGATCGAATCCATCTCTAGTGTATGGCTTTGTAGCTTCAATATATACACATATTCGATATCAATTTCGTCCACAAATTTTGTTTATGTTGAAACTTATAAAAATGTGTCAATAGTGGGAGTGTCTATAAAAATAACCTGCCCATTTTTTGTGTGGTGCTTAATGGTAGTGCCCTGAACCTACCTGTGGAATTTCGTTGATGAATCGTTGTATCGACCGAGTAATTATATTTGGTTAATTGTGGGCGTAGAAGTAGTAGTATGCCACCCATATTTTGCACACACACTAGTATGGTCCCCTATGTACACTACTGCCATTTTTATATATCACTAGCTGTACCCGGTGCGCTTCGCTACCCCTGAATTGTAGGGGGGGTGTAGCATTCAGCTGGTCAAAGAATTTTTGAAATCGGATGAGTAGTTTAAATAAATAAATTTGAAGGAAAGACATTATACAAATATTCAATTCATTTTGATTTGTATGGGAGGTACCACTCTCCTTTGTCCAATCCCGCCCATATTTGCAGCAGCACTTAGAATATGTACACTAAACCTATATACCAAATATTGTTCAACTACTGTTAACAGGCGCAGAAATAATGGATTTTTAATTTGTGATTTGTATGGGAGGTACCACGCCCCTTTGACCAATTGGACCGGTACCAACTGAGAAACCTTCGTGGGCTCATGCACAACAACTTTGCTGAAGATTATCACATGATCAAATGCATAGTTTACGATTCTATAAAGGACAGACATACAGACATACAAACTTCCATTTTTATATATATAGATCAAAGATCAATACGAGCAGAGCTGGGCTAGCTTTAATTTAAATCCCGAAAGTTCCTTGTATGGAAAGTGGGCGTATGCGTTTCTCTGATCAACTCCATTTCTTCCAGTTGGTTTTATAGAGTCCACATGCTGCTTCTCATTTAATTTCATCGATAAATCTCTTATAGATTTTAGCTTATGAATCTGTGTTAATAGTGGGCGTGGCATTAAATATATACTTCCCACAATTTCCAAAAGGTTTAGTAGTATCCACATCTAAGTAACTGCCAAATAGCTTCACTACTTCAACCGACCGACGTTATAGTAATTTTAACCTTTATGGTGGTCTACATTTGTAGCCTTAAAAAAAAAAAAAAAAAAAAAAAATATATATATATATATATATATATATATATATATATATATATATATATATATATATATATATCCATTTGTTTCTTGTTTTTATCTGTCAGCTGTTCTGCTGAATGCAGCCAGTCAAGGTTCAGTCAAGGCCAGTCAGTTCTGAGGTAGAGATGGCGCTGCGTCAGACTAGTCTAAGTTTGATAATAGGAGGATTGACCGGCTTCACTGCTGAAACTGTCAATTGTGGAATAGCGGTATCACTATTAATAAATATTAATAACTTAAGATCTGGTAGAGATTTACGGACGAAATTTTACGTGAAGGAATATGTGGAAATTATAAAGCTATTTGCAAAAAATGGGGTTGATCAGGGAAAAGATATAAGAAACTTTCGATATAAGGAACTTTCGGATCTAAAATTAAAATTAGCCTACCTAAGCTCGTATTGATGTCAGCGGAATAAAAATTGCCAGAAATATACATGGGGTCGATAATAGTGTGTGTGCAGAATATGGGGTTCATAATACAACTGTCACGCCCACAATTACCCAAAAATCATTACTAGTTTCCTATTAAAGATCTATCAACAAAATTTCACAGGAATGTTGCGGGAACCAACATTGAACACCACACAAGAAATGGGCGTGTTATTTTTACAGCCACGCCCTATATTGAAATATTATTATAACTTACGACCTATACAATATTTTTGGAGGAAATTTTATATTAGTAGCAAATGGGGTCGATATAATCAAATCAAGATACCCTACCGAAAAATATCGTAGATATTCTCCTAGTGATGATTTATGAAGAAAACATCCAAATTATTGAACTCGGACGCACAAGGAAAGGTAAAGGGTATTTCGAAGTCGGTCTAACCCGACTTCAGACTTCTTTACTCGTTTAGGTATACAACTGATGCATGGAAGTATTGTAGATGAATTTTTAGTCCATTCTTCGTCTGCTTATCTACACTACTCCTCGGTTATCACACTGTCAGCAATTTGGCATCTGACTTTCCTTAGGATCTGAGAAACGAAGATTCTGGGGCTGCATATTGTGTCATGACCTTCGAGACTCTCTCCATTTAGTTTGTCGACAGCTTAACAACATCATCCAATTCCCTGCCTTTGCGGTCGCACATGCGAGTGTGATGGAGAACGTCAACCGTGTATCCAACCGCACCGCAGGCAAGGCACTTGCCTTTGAAACACAAGTCCGCTGTCGACTTGCACCATACGGGCTCTGCATACTGCTGGCACACCAAGGGCGCGACCTACAACGTTAAAGCGCCAGCAACTGTCTCAATGCATGTTGCTTTTGAATTTATTATCACTGAACAGTCCATTTCCGCATCGAGAATACCATATACGAAAGTATCCATCATACTTCTCTCAGCAATTTCGCTGGACAGGCAAAATAGGCAACCGTTCCACCCCCGCCACAACCTGCTTTAGAGACTCACCACTCCTCTGCTGAACGGCAATCATCACGCCGTCATAACAATCACTCTCACCCTCTGCAATAGTCTCCAGTACATCAGCACCTTTAAATGACATAACCAATGGTGCCAGCACTTCGCGATTACTCCAACCATTTGTGCTAGCGGCAGCCTCCAACTGCATCCTGAAGGCGCCAAATGGCGTGGTTCCATCATGGGGTGGCATAGGTAATACACCCTCCTATAGTAGGTGCATCGTTTGTTTTATTTGCTCTCCAATTTCGTTCTGCCTTTGCTCGTTCGTATTGAATTTGGGCTCCACAAATCCTTCGAACGACTCCTGCTGTAACCCAAACTCACAAACCTTCCTGTCCACCACCTCGGACATTTCTTTCTTCTGCTGTGAGTTTTGTTGTGCTAGTTGAGTAGGTCGTGTTTCACTCTGCTGTAGCGGTTCCTTGACATCCTCTTTGGCTGCTGAAGCATGTAGTTGTAATCGTTGCCATATATCCTCGACGTATTGCTGGAAGAGCTTCTGCATCCTCTCATCGGCTGCTTGAGCATGTTGTTGTAACTGCATCTGTATTACCCCGATAAATGCACTCATGTGAAAGTTACCCGTGTTAGTTTCTTGCGGTATTTCTTCGTGTCGAGACGTCGTTGGCTCTTCACATTGGAATTCATGCTCATCGACGTCTATACCCTGCTCCTCTAAAGCGCTTCTTAATCGAACCTGCAGCTCCGCTTTAAGCCCTTGTGTTTGCAAATTTAAGCGCTCAAGCTCCTTCTTGAGCTGCTCCAATATCAGTTTTTCAAATTTAACCATTGTTGGTTTGTCCTGGTTTGGTGTTTTATACTCGTACATATTAGCTCTCTGAAACTTCGTGTGAAATTTCGTTGATGAAATTGAATAGGGATCTAGCAATGATTATTGATTCTGTATAATAAGAAGAGTTTTTCTTCTTTTCGCAGGAATTAAAATTTATAACTATTGAATTTTATCAATCCCTCTGATATAAGGGGCGGGCAAAAGCACGGTGCAAAGTAATTAAATAGAAACACAAATTTGTAGCGGCGGTATCGATAAACGAAATAATGTATGAACGAGGATGAGAATACAGCAAGCAAGAGAGCGAGCAAATTTATTGTTGAACCTTATACACATTTTGTGAGTTTATAATATTTTATAAACTTAACGAAAGTGCTTAGTTATAGGAATATTCAGAAAACAAAGTTAAGGCCTAAGTTAGAAAAAGTGTAGGAACTTTAATGAACTAATATTTAAGGTATGACAAACAGTATTTAATAATAATGTTTTTAAACTTCATTATTTAACATACAAATTATACGTTGACAGAACAGATTCATTATAGTAGTAAAATGCCCATAGGTTGCAAGCACACTAGTACGGACAGAATGTATACTATCTTCATTAGAAGCATACATAGGTCAATTTTCAGTAGGGTCCCCAAAGCTCATTATATGGGACTCGTGTCCTTGATCTGATCGAATCCATCTCTAGTGTATGGCTTTGTAGCTTCAATATATATCGATATCAATTTCGTCCACAAATTTTGTTTATGTTGAAACTTATAAAAATGTGTCAATAGTGGGAGTGTCTATAAAAATAACCTGCCCATTTTTTGTGTGGTGCTTAATGGTAGTTCCCTGAACCTACCTGTGGAATTTCGTTGATGAATCGTTGTATCGACCGAGTAATTATATTTGGTTAATTGTGGGCGTAGAAGTAGTAGTATGCCACCCATATTTTGCACACACACTAGTATGGTCCCCTATGTACACTACTGCCATTTTTATATATCACTAGCTGTACCCGGTGCGCTTCGCTACCCCTGAATTGTAGGGGGGGGGTGTAGCATTCAGCTGGTCAAAGAATTTTTGAAATCGGATGAGTAGTTTAAATAAATAAATTTGAAGGAAAGACATTATACAAATATTCAATTCATTTTGATTTGTATGGGAGGTACCACTCTCCTTTGTCCAATCCCGCCCATATTTGCAGCAGCACTTAGAATATGTACACTAAACCTATATACCAAATATTGTTCAACTACTGTTAACCGGAGCAGAAATAATGGATTTTTAATTTGTGATTTGTATGGGAGGTACCACGCCCCTTTGACCAATTGGACCGGTACCAACTGAGAAACCTTCGTGGGCTCATGCACAACAACTTTGCTGAAGATTATCACATGATCAAATGCATAGTTTACGATTCTATAAAGGACAGACATACAGACATACAAACTTCCATTTTTATATATATAGATCAAAGATCAATACGAGCAGAGCTAGGCTAGCTTTAATTAAAGTCCCGAAAGTTCCTTGTATGGAAAGTGGGCGTATGCGTTTCTCTGATCAACTCCATTTCTTCCAGTTGGTTTTATAGAGTCCACATGCTGCTTCTCATTTAATTTCATCGATAAATCTCTTATAGATTTTAGCTTATGAATCTGTGTTAATAGTGGGCGTGGCATTAAATATATACTTCCCACAATTTCCAAAAGGTTTAGTAGTATCCACATCTAAGTAACTGCCAAATAGCTTCACTACTTCAACCGACCGACGTTATAGTAATTTTAACCTTTATGTGCTCGGTGGTCTACATTTGTAGCCTTAAAAAAAACCTTATAAAAAAAATTTCCTCCACGACAGGGTCTGCGATTTAGTAGCTACCTAAAAATAAATTTTTAGCAATTTTTCTCATGTGAATGGCATCAGGAAAATAATTTACTAGACTCCCAGATTACTCATTATATAAAATATTTACACAACTATTTTGGGTGTTTTTCAGTTTTTCTGTACCAAAACTTTCGCACAGGAAATGTTCTGTTATATGATTGTGGGCATTTATTACGTTTTTAATCGGAAATCATGCAAAATTTTTGCACCACTTGAATAGCACATGCATGTAATTAGAATATTACTTTGCTTTTAACAATTGACAAATTCAGTCGATTGATCGCGTATATTAGTGAGTTTGTGTTGTTCTTTTTATAAAAATAAGTTTAAATGGGTCGAAGAAAGGCATTGACATTGAGACGAAAATGGGCAAAATCAAAGCCTACAAGGATATGGGTCCATCTGTTGCAAAACCTACAAAAAATATCGGGAGAAGCCGAAAAGTAATTACCACGTTTTTGTCAGATGAGTCAAAAAAACATGAAAGGCCGCAACCACAGTGTGCTCTCTCCTGCAGATAGACGCCTTATTTTAAGAAAAGTGTAAATTTCATACGATTCGATAGCCTAAATCAAAGAAAAAACTGGTGTTAATGAGAGCTTAGCTACTATCAGTCGTGTTATTCTGAAAGCTTTAAACATAAAAAGATAAAAAATAAAAAAGAGACCGCCCCTCAATGCAGCCCGTAAAGCGCAACGCCTTAGTTTTTGCCGCGCTAACATGTCCTGGACTACAGAGTGGAATAAAGTTGTCTTCTCAGACGAGAAGAAGTTCAATTTGGAAGGTCCCGATGGATACAGCTATTACTTTCAGGAATTACGGATGGAAACGCATCACATGCATCGTGTTCATAGCAGGGTGGGAGGTGTAATGGTGTGTGAGTTTATGGCACATATGAGTTGTAATATTTGCAGACAACGATGAATGCAATGACGTACAATGGCATACTACAAACGGCATCCCGTTCTTTAAAAAGATTTGCGGGCCTCTGGCCATGGTCATTTCAACATGATAATGCTCCAATTCACACTGCCCGTATTATAAAATTGTATACACTGAGCCAAAACGCAACGCTAATGAGCTAGCCATCATACTCACCAGATTGGGGATGGTTAGCCCGAAAAGTTTATGGGTCGGGACAGCAATATTCGAACATACCTGAACTTATCGAAGTCATCAAGCAAGCCTATAGCAGCATTTCACTGAGCTACAACTTGATCCCAGACAGGAGTTGCGAAGTGCTGGTCAACAAAGAAGGCTCAACCCACTATTGATATAACATTTACAAAATAATATTTAATATAGTAAAAAACAATATTTTTTGAGATTTTTTATTAAGGCATTTTTGAAGGGGTTTGCTATTTAAGGGGCGCAAAATTCAGGATACATTTTTTTAGTGTATGTCCGAAAATATTTATACAAAATTAACCGCTAGAGACAGAGACATTGAATTTTTTCTTTCCGCATTTATTCTAGAATTAAAGGGGCTTAAGTTAAAAAATAAATCACGCCTGTAAAGCCTCTAGTTCAGACGATATTAAAATTAAAAAAAAGGTTTTTTAGATGTGCTATTCAAGTGGCGCGAAGTGTATGTAGTCACCATATAATTGTATTGAAAGTCACAACACTTTTCTGCTGAACTCAATATTTTTTGGTTTCAGCATGTGTAGCTTGTGTAATTTTTATTATTCTTCGTTGTCTGGTACACGTTTGTGTGTGCATGTGTAAGCTTCCATATGTAGCTTTATGTCGTAGACAGCGAAAATAGTACGGCAGCGCTGTGGGGTTTTTTTTTGAATTGCTGCACAAGCTGCTTTACGCGAGTATTATCATTTCGCTGCGCTTATTCTGATCTGAAATATATTACTGTGAATAAAATAAAAACCATATAACATATTGTTAAACGGTTAGTATGGGTTTTTTTAGATATATGTGTTATGAAAGAAAAATGGTGAGATTTTAATTGCATCCTAAAACAAGAAGAGCTCCAACAACATGTGGAGGAGCTATTAGCGAGCCTGTTGAAAAAGATGAGGAGGAACCAGATTTTGACGACGATTTGTATGATGACTATGTAAATTGAATTGGTACCAGAAGAAGACGATTTTCGAAAGGATAGGATGAGCCGTATTATATGAGGGAGGTTTTTGATGACGATATGGATGTCGAAGAGGAGGCAATTAATGTGCAGCATCCTGGTGCGTTGGTTGCAAAAGACCATACTTCCTGTTTGACCAATCCGATAAAGTCATTCGCGCGAGTGCCCATATTGTGTTTCATGTTACTGCTATTAGCAACCAAAGGACTCATAGAGTCGGCTATATTTGATCTCATATTGACTCCATCGATGCTTGAGCAAGTTCTGATGGATACAAATTAAAAAGCCTGGAGAAGGTTTTTTAGCTAGAATGAACAAAACCCCACCCAAAAGGTATGGAATAACTTGACAAATATTGAATTGAGAGCGTTCATAGGGCTTCTATTTCTAGCAGGCGTAAATAACTCAAACGATGAGGATGTCGATATGTTGTGGAGAACAGAAGCAGTTTGCTATTACCGTACAAGAATGGCAAAGGCAAGGAAATTTTGAAGTTTATTCGATTTGACAGTCAGCGTACTAGAGCTGCTCTACTGGTTAACGATAAGGTTGCTCCAATCTCTGAATTGTTGGCTCAAATCAACAGCAATCTTTGCAGGTACTATCAGCCATCGGGAGAGACAACAGATTCTGAGCCCAAATACTCTGTCCGTTGTCATGGGAAAGCGTAAATCTACTCGCCAGTTTTGCAGTTGGTGCAAGAAACCAGTGTGCGACGCACATGTCATTACATATACTTTAGGTGAATGCTAGCTCCATAAATACAAATTAAATTTCTTCACCTCAGCTTTTATTTCTACAAGCGTTTCTTAGCTTACTTCGGTGTAAGTTAATCTAAGCTGTGCATTTAAAAATAAACTTTTTTCAATAAATATGTTAAAATGATATTCAAGTGTAATCGTCTGTAAATATCCGGCCGTCTACGTCCGAAACATATCCCGAGCACATAAAGGCTAAAACGGCTGCAAAAAATTGCATATATTTGAGGTAGGTGTGGTCTTTGTAGAATTGAGCTCCTATAGCAATCTAGCTTTGTGTTTTGGTCCAGACTATACTTTTGCAAAGTAAATTAAGATATCTATAACCGCCTGGAAAAAAGTGGCCACAGACGAACGGACAGTAAAGTGATTCTGAGCATTTGTCCATACCTGCTACGCTTCCTTCTGGTAGTTGAAAAGCCGCTTATCCGCACAAACTCAGTATATCGTTTCTATCCCTTTTTAAGTGTAAATGGTATAAATATTCATTTATAATAGCACAAAAAGACAAATTATGACATTTTTAAGTAAAGATTAATAAATGAATTCTAGAATGCAACTCATGGTGGACTTCAAGGAATCAGAAAAAAAACTTTAAAATTAAAATAAAATTAAAGATATGAACAACATGATAAATGAATTCAAAATAAATGTGACTCATGTCTATGAAATAAGCAAATACGTCACACCAGAGAAGAAGCACATTAAAGTTTCGAAACCATTGAAATAGATACCATAGAATAGTATAGAGAGATAACTTCGTCAATCCAACAACAAAATCAATGGGAAATCGAATACAAGTATATAAGTCCTCGGGGCAAAGACAATATACAACGTAAATACTCTTTCCTCGGGGGTCTGTTAGCGGGCAGCTGTTTGCTAATAGACTCCAGGGAACAAATACATTTGGACTTTTTAAGAAAGAGTGTTACTGATGCTAATAATTGTTTACTACTTATTTCGATAAATTTAGGTGAATAAATAAAAATCAGAAGTGGAATAGTGCTTTAATTATTGATAGATTATAAAATTAGATATAATTTAAGGGATCAAAGTTTGTAAATTGTATATAGTAATTATATTCAGTTTATTGGAGACTCAAATACATTCTTATATTTTTATATTACTTATTTTCATCTATTTTAATAAAAAGTAGCACATCAACTCAGAACGTGCAATATATTAATCGTTTAATATACAATAAATAGTATTAAAGGTTTGATTATATAATTGGTTAATCTTTACAGTATTCTACAAATAATTGGGCGTTACAAATAAGAAAGAAAAAATATATGGTGCACGGTCTAACGAAAAAATGGGATCTTTTATCAGCAGACATTGCAAGAAGAAAGTTACCTCTCTATATTATTATATGATATATTTGCTGCATTCTTGCAGCCCATCGGAAGCCCAACCGATCAGAATTCTCCGAATTTTTTGCAACCAGCTGACTCAGCGGACGCCATTTCTTCGAGCAGAAATTTCCTTCGCTACCGTACTCAAAACTTAATACGGCTGTTCGTAGAACAGATGTTTGTGTATAAAGTGACAAATGTTTTGGTGGCCCATTCACAAAAAGAGTGCACTGTTTCACTCAACCGATAGGCAACCGATAGGCTGCAAGAATGCAGCCATAGAGAATTACAAATGATAACAGATACATACTGACGAGTCAGAGCGAATTGACAAAATATAATATTGCCCACCCTATCAGATGCAAAGACCATTTCCGTTACTATCATCGAACAGGTCATTAGAAAATACGAACGCTTTACGCCATTGAAATCAGAGAGGCATGGAATTTACAAATAAATTTCGGTTGATAATTTGTAAACTTCTAAAAATAAGACAAATATTTTCCACACCCTATTACCACGAAAGATTAGGCGCTGTAGAAAGAAACCACAGGTTACTAAATAACACAGGTAGAAGAGAACGAATGGGACAAATTGATACCCTATTATATACTCGTTTGTGTACGGTGTAGTCAAGAAGGTCGTCCTCCTCAAAGATCTGCCCGACCCCGGTCAGCTGCTCTGAGTCGGTCGACCTTTGGCTGCTGGACAACCCTTCTTCACCACCGCCAGCCTCGCTAGCCTTGTCACGCTCTATCTCCTCCGGTTCCAAAACTTGCTCGTCGCTGCGGTAGATCCGAACGGTCGCGTCAACGAACTCGAACCTGACTACCCCGTTTCTCTCTGCCAGTGGGACAAGGGACTCAGCGTTGAGTATCAGCAACACCTGCCTCCTACCTTCCACTGGCTCCTCGAGTTTCGCTACCTTCCAGTTATGGGTTGGCAGCTCTCTGTTGCACGATCTAAAGATCGCCTCTATTCTCTCCGGTTCAGCTGGCTTAGCCGGGATCCAGACCCGGGCTCTGGGTCTGCTGGGAACTTCTTCCCTGCTGACGGCCTCTAGCTTGGCTCCCGGCCAGATCTCGCCAACCTTGCTTACCGCGATCTTGTAAAGGTTGGCTGACCTGCTGTCATCGCATGCGATAAGCTTGGCCCTGCCCTGATACCAGCCCGCATCATGACAGAAAGGGGGGGTCGAGGGTTTCCCTCTAAGACTTGGAGGTAGACTTCGGCAATCGCTTGCTCCACCCACCTCCACTTCTCTTTGGGTATGACCCCTTCCTCCTCCTTCCGGTCAATGATGGCCAGCATCTCACCCCCACCTTTGACAACGTCGCTGTAGGATGGATATTTCTGGCCGCCGACTTGTTGTCTTTTAGCGACCTCACCCGCCTCTTCAGCCGAGCGTTGTCTCTTTGGGGCTTTTCCCGCCGATTTTCCCAAGCCGGATAGCACCCCCCTTGCCCACTCTCCCGATTTGGCCTGCTCCTCAGTGAGCTGGTCTGTGGGTAGAGCCTCATGTTTGGCCATAACCCTCATGGCCGCCTTCCTATCATAGTAGGCCTGCTTAGACGGACGGACGGGTTTAAATCAGGATAAACTGATGCTCAGCTTTTCAGAAAATACACCTTCACCCACCCGATCATTAATTTTTGAACCGTCAGTGTAAATGCAAATTTCGTTCTTGTCAATCATGATTCCATTATCCCAGTCCTCCTTTGTGGAGAATATGATGTTAAATGATTTTCTTAACTTCCGTTCTAATGAGTTACAGTAATCTGTTGTATCGGGAATATTAGGAAATTTTTCTACTATAGTCGTATGACCACTGCTACTTGTAGTTAAAAAGAGAGTTCCCTGAGTCTAAGAACCGATTTCATTCCAAGTTACTTTCCAAGAAAATCAGTTGTCAAAAGGACTAGCATAATGTTCAATGCCGCCGTGGGAGTAGTTTTAAGAGCTCTGCTTATACATAAACTAGCTGCTCTCTGAATACGCTCTAAGTTGCTCACAACATAGCTTTTATAAAGTGCCGGCCACCATACCAGTGTGCCGTACAACAAAATCGGTCTAACCACTGCTGTGTATAACCAATGTACTATTCGGGGGGCCATACCTCATTTCAGTCCTACTGTTTTCCTACACGAATAGAGTGCTATTGATGCTTTTCTTACTCTATCCTCTACATTTAATTTCCAATTAAGCTTCCTGTCGAAAATCAGTCCCAGGTAGCGAGCTTTATCTTTAAAAGTCAAAGTGGTTTCATTTATTTTAGAGGGATTTACCTCTGATACTCTATGTTTTCTCCTAAATAGTACCAGTTCTGTTTTTTGGCGGTTATTGCCAAGCCACATTCTGACCATAGAATTAGCTCATCTAACATGTTTTGCATGACTTCACAAAGCGTGTTGAAGAATTTGCCTTTTTCCGAGATTGCAATATCGTCTGCATAGGCAACAACGTGCACTCTTCCCTCCTCTAAGCCCTTTAACAGTTTATTCATTATCAGTACCCAAAGGAGAGGAAACACCACGTTGCCTTGATGACTACCCCTGCAGACGGATCTATGTAACCTTGAGGCACCCAATGTTGATTTCACAAATCTGCATATATGCATTTGTTCGATGAAAACAACCAGCGCTCCGAGGACACCCAACTCCGTCAGTACACCGGTAAAAGCGCCCTCAATGTCTAGGAAAGCTTCCAATTTGTATTCTTTGTCTTCCATTGATTTCTCAATTACCGTTCATTCAAAGCTGTTTCTGTAGGTTTACTTTTACAGTACGCGTGTTGTGAAATCGCCTTTCTATTAATCTCTCTAGAGTTTTCAATAAAAAAGAAGACATGCGTACTTTTCCCCGACTTTGGGTTAGGTTAGGTAGGAGTGCCCGCCCAGTTTGCCAAAAGCACACTTGAGCACACATAATGACCCATTGTGATACCACGGTGTGGCGCCGTTCAGGCACTGACTAAAAAGTTCCCATACTTGGGATGGTGATAGTCAGCGCAAGGACAGTGCCAGGAAAGGCACGACTCCCCCGTCATATTGTAGGAAACAATCCTGATACTTTGATGAATCTGGCTAAGTCCGTAATAATGAATGAAAGTTCTGTCAGGCTTGTAAAAAGTGGGGCACCAAAGGTGCGAATTCTTCTTCTGCTCAAGGATGGGCAGTGGAATAAGAGGTGTAAAACCGTCTCGTCCTGCTCCTCGGAGCCACAGCCTCGGCAAAAGTCATTTGAGGGTAGGCCCAGTCTTTCTGCGTGCTGTCCCTTTATGCAGTGACAGGTCAAAACCGACACAGTTCTCGGCAGTGATACGCGATCAAGTCGAAGTAGTTGATTGGTTCTGTTTTTGTCCATTCTTGCCCAAGTTAGTCTAGCCGTGTAGCAGGATTCCTCGTTAGCCCAGGATTTGTAGGCGTCAGCCAGATATTTCCATTTGATTTCGAGCTTGGCTGTTGCCAGTGGAATGCCGATGTTTACGGAGGGCTGAATTAGCGTGCCTGCCTTGGCAAGCTCGTCCGCCTCGCAGTTTCCCGGGATTTCGCTATGTCTGGGAACCCAGACTAGATGCACCCGAGAGTAACTTGCGAGCTCATTTAAAGCTGTTCGACATTCATGAACTAGTCTTGATGTGGCCGTTGAGCTAAAAAGAGATTTAAGGGCGGCCTGGCTGTCTGAGAAGATAGATACGTCGACTGCGCCGATATCACTACTCAGCATCCATTTAGCTGCGTGATAAATGGCCATGACCTCAGCTTGAAAAACGCTGCAATGGTCTGGGAGACTTAGGGAGATGTTTAAGTCCAGCTTGTCGGAATAAATACCGCTGCAGACTCTACCTCCAAGCTTGGAACCGTCGGTGTAGATTTCGACTGTTTCACCGACGATTAGGTTTTCTGAGGTCCAGTCGCTTCGACTTGGAATAGTGAGGTCGAATTCCCTGTTCAAATCGGGATAGACCGACATATAATCGATAAAGTTGGGGACAGGTGGATCCTGATTCAGAATTGAAGCATGGCCTGTAAGGGTTATGCGCCAGTGCGAAAGAGCGATAAGTCTAATCGCTGTCAGCTTGGCTTGTTGCTTAACCAGGATCCCCGAGGAGAGCCAGTGCAGCATGGCAAAAAGGGTGTGCTACGAAGAGCGCCAGTGATCAGTAGAGCAATGGATCTTCTGATTTTATCGAGGGGCTTGATATTACAGGCTTTTTCGAGAGTTTGCCACCAGAAGACTGACCCGTATAACAGGTTTGGTTCAACGATGGCCGTGTAGAGCCAGAGCACGACTCGAGGAAGAAGTCCCCATCGTGCACCAACTGCTCTTTTACAGCAGTATATAGCGCATGTTGCCTTACGTGCCCTCTCAGCTAGATTGGCTTTCCAATTAAGCTTTGGGTCAAGAATCAGTCCGAAGTGCTTAACGTGTGGGCTCAAAGAGAGCGGAGTGCCGTTTAGACTAGGCATTGTAAACTTTGGAATTTTGTACTTCCTAGTGAAAAGCATAGTCTCGGTTTTGGATGGGTTAACCCCAAGTTCGAATTCGCGACACCAGTTCGACAAAATAGAGTGTGAATAGTTAAGTTTTTCGGAAAGTGTTTGGGGGAATTTGCCGGATGCCGCGATTGCTATGTCGTCCGCATAGGCTATCACTTTGCATCCAGTAGATTCCAATCTCACCAGTAGTGTGTTAACTGCCAGGTTCCAGAGGAGGGCTGATAAAACACCCCCTTGTGTCATGCCCCTGTTAACCACCCTCCTGGATTGGGCACTGCCGATCGTGGAAGTGATGATTCTAGATTTTAGTAGAAGCTCTATTCAGGTTAAGGTTTGGAAGGCCTGAATTCAGGTTAAGGTTATAGAGTGCGGAAATGACAGCGTTGGGGCATACATTGTTGAATGCTCCCTCGATGTCCAGAAATATGGCAAGTGTGAATTTCTTGTACGCCAAGGATTTGTCAACTTGAGAAATGAGAGAATGAAGTGCTGTTTCAACCGATCTGCCTTTAGAGTAAGCCTGTTGAGATACAGAGAGAAGAGAAGGGTTGATCGATGTCCTGATATGTAGGTCAAGAGCTCTTTCTAGAACCTGAAGAAGAAAGGAGGTTAGACTTATGGGTCTGTAATCCTTAAGTTTGGTGTGTGAAGCCTTCCCAACTTTTGGTATGAAGACGACCCGAGCCGTGCGCCAGCGTAAGGGAATATATTGCAATCTAAGGCTTGCATTATATATCTGTTGCAGCCATGGAAGGATAATCTCTTCCCCATTTTGGATATCGGCAGGAATGATGCCGTCCGGTCCGGGGGACTTGTATGGCTTAAAGGTTTGAATGGACCACTCAAGGTGACTTTTTGTAACTTGGGGAGGCTATCATGGGAAACCTGCTCCACCTGGCAGAGTGTTTGATCCGCTGAGGCTAAACTCCCTGGGAAGTGGGTGTCTAGTAGGATATCAAGGGTTTCGGCGCTTGAGTGAGTCCAGCTGCCATCTGGTTTTTTTAATACAGTCAAGGGCTTTGTTAGAGGAGTGGAGAATTTTACGAAGACGGCTAGCCTCGTACGTCGATTCAATGCTTTCGCAAAATTCCCTCCATGACGCTCGTTAACCTCGCCTAATGGCGTATTTAAACTCTTTTTGTTTATTTTTGAAAGGGGCCCAATCAGTTTTGCGAAGACTTGCAATTTCCGAGTTCCACCACGGAGGTTTATGTTTGCCCCCCTGGTTCGGGAGTGATGCAAGAAATATGAGTGGCTTTTTTAAAAGCTGTGGTCAGATCGTCGACCGCCCGATCAATGTCGGGACAGTTGTGGATAATGGGGGGAGTCGTTGCTAAGCATGACCCCAGTTTGAACCGGAAAAGAGGCCAGTTCGTATTTTTTCTATTGACTGGTTTAAGAGATCCTGTATTGCCTGTAGTCTCCCTCGAGTCAATGTCAAAGGTGATATAGCAGTGGTCAGAAATGGAGCATTCCTGTGAGACGAACCAACTGCTTATCATGTTGGAGTAGTTATCTCTGACGAGGGTTGTGTCGAGCACTTCCTTCCTGACGGATGTAAGGAAGGTGGGCTCATTTCCGCGGTTAGCAATGCCTAAGTTATTTGAAATGATAAAGTCTAAAAGACACTCACCTCTATCATTTGTGCCGGAGCTGCCCCATATTTCGTGACGGGCATTGGCATCGGCGCCGATGATTACCGATATCCGTTTCTGGTGAGCTACCGCAACCATTTGCTTTAATATGTCTGGTGGCGGAGAGTCGCCATAGTCATGAGCCATGTAGTTAGAGGAGACCCAGAAGGTCCGTGAACCCATTTCAATGTCCATGGCAACATTGTCTTTGCCACTGAATCTAGGGAGTAAAAGAGCATTAACGCTGTTTTTTACCAGAATGCAGAATCTTGGTTTACCTTGATCCTCGATATATACCATACGATATCCGTATCCATTGAGTCCAGAAACCCGGTAATTTACGACCCAAGGTTCTTGGACGAGAATGAGCGGAGAAGCAGGGCTGCCGAGGCAGTTTTCGAATGCTGAAGGTTAATCTGTAGTACCTTCAGCATTGTCTGGAAGAGAGATTATTGTGGAATTCAACTCTTCCTCTTCGGACATTGGAGAGATGTACCCACCAGCCGCATTCGTGTCCATGTGGTCGAAGAATTCTCCGACCAGTTCGAAGACTTGCAATTCGGAAGTTGAGAAGCGGCTGCTTCTGGTTGTTACGGAGCACATACTCTCGTTGTCACTACCCGGCAAAGGGGTGAGAGCCGGGCCCGAGCAGCTAGGCTCATTGGCAGTGGCTTGTGGGTCAGCACCAGCTGGGGGAGGCTGCTGGGGTGCTAGGGCATCTCGCACTTGTAGATACGGAGAGTGATGGCTCCAAAGCCATAGTTAATCACCCCCTCGCGGGAGTTGATGAGAAGAAGGGATTGCTCGTTCAAAATGATGGTGACCTCACGCAAAGTGCCTTTGGCGTCACCAACTTTCGCGACCTTCCAGCCATCGGTGAGAAGATCGGTATTGCTGAGCTTGAGGATCTTTAAGATTGCCTCAGGCTCAGAGGGCTCGGCAGGAAGCAATGTTGTGGAGCGAGGGCGTTGGGGAACCTGGTCCAAAGGTAACGCATTGAGCTTTGCACCCGGCCAGATCTCACCTACCCTATTGGTCGCTACCTTATATAGATCCGCCGAGCGTTGGTCCGAGCAAGATATGATCTTAATATGTCCTTGATACCACCCTGTGTCACGGCAGTTGGGTGAAGGACCAGGGTTGAGGGACATAACCTCAACGAAAATTGGTAACAGTGCCATTTCGACCTGTCTCCAATTGGCAGGAGTAATAGTCCCATCGCCATTGGCAGAGTCGACCATAGCCCATGTGAGGTTCTCTTTCACAATCTCACTAAGCGGTTTCGAGAGCTTAGGCTTGAGGGTAGCCTTAGGGATGCTTAGGGATGCTTTGGGTGGATTGGCCCGGGCGATCGGCTGATCTCTGCTTCTTGGGGTTGCCGGCTGCTTGTGCAGTGGAGGAGCGTGTGCCTTTGCCCACTCTAGCTTGCGCTTGTTGTATTCTGACAGTTGAGAAGGTTCTGTAGCGTTGAGCTTCGTCAAAATACGGTAAGCCGCTCTACGCGTCCTGTACGCCCTTGTACTCGGGTTCACGTTGGTAGGTGCACCTGAAGGAGGAGCGGTACGGGGAACAGTTTCCATCGACTTGTGAGGCAATATCGAGGCGTTTGCTGAAGAGGACTTAGGCGGAGCGAATGCTGCTGGTTTGTGAATCAATACCATAGCAGCCGCTGAAGAGCCTGAGGACAGCGAAGAGCTCTTTGGTGGCTTGTTAGCCGAAGCTGTGGTGCTTGTTGAAGAGGCAGTGCTTATGCTGCTTGTCTTCGAACCAAGGGCGGGGGTGTTGCTGGTGGGCATTTGCCTAGCCAGGGTTTTGCGCGTCCCTGAGGGGATATGCGCGGAAATTTTGTTTGTGTTTGTGTTTTTAGTTTTTGTTGTGTCCATGCAATAAGGGTCCCCACTCAAAGCCGCTATCTCACCCCGAACGTGTGGTCACTAAATATGGTCCCATGGTTATCTATGCAAGCAGGGAGACCATGCGAGGGTTGGCACACCCCCCTTATGGGGCCAAGTGCTCAGAGCCAGACCAGTGCTAATCGGGAGTTCCACTCAACTGAACCCACACTACCGACTTAACGGTTACAGACGTCGAACGCACTTTGAGCCCTGCCAGGGTTTTAACGGGACAGGGGCAGCTGCAACCTTAGACTGGAGCCGTTCACACTCAAGTTTCACCTTGGTGCTACCGTGACAAAAGACAGCTAGGTCCAGAAAATTACCAGCCTATCAGAACAGTTACATTCAGAGAAGTCCGGGGACGAAGTATGGGGTTCGTGCCAATTGGTGCCTTTGGGATAAAAACCACTTTCACTTCCCTCCAAGGTGAGGGGATATGAAGGATCTCCAAGATGTTCTTTTCGCTTTTCTCAATTCTTTTTTGTATATCTTCAACTTGTCACTATAACAGTCCCAGTGGCTTTCGTACCGAGAAGTTCAGAAGACCACCAAGGGGGTTGCCTCTTACCTCTATTATAGCTTTTGGGACACGCTATATTTAGTGCCTTCATGCAAGAGTTGGCGAAAGACCTGACAAGATTATCTAGGGACTCAGCATTGTCAGGAATTTGTGGTGGATATTTACGAAGATTTTTCTGTAGCATAAGATTATACTTCCGCCAATTGGTCCTTCTATAATTCCTATAAGTGATTGGTAGGGACGTTTCTTCTTAGAATATGACCTCTAGCGATGGTCTGAGAATGAGTCTTTCGATAGAGCCTTCCATTGTACCACCTTTTCGAAAAATACATCCGATACCAATGTAATATCTAGCACTTGAAGATTGCGGATGATAATCGTGGGTTCATTAATACTGTTACAATGTAACAACTTTCTACTTATAATATAATTGAAAAGAGACTCACCCCGTTCGTTGATGTCGAAGCTACCCCATGCTGTATGGTGGGCGTTTGCATCACCCCCCAGTATAAGACCCTATTCGCTATTAACTTCCTTAGCATGTCTGATGGTAGCGGCCCTGGGTCATCATGATAAAGTTGTGATTTAGCAAGTATACACGCCCTGATTTTACTTACACTATTGGCTGTGTAAACTTTATAGACTGGAGTTCTCAGTCCACATTCTTCCTCCACTCACCTACGGCTGGTGTTCTGCCAGTCTATTCAGGAGCGCAGCCGAAGCTGCTCTACTGTGGTTGAGGTTTATTTCTAGGAGATTCATTAGCTACCAGCGTCGCATCTGCGTCATCTTGCGAGCAGCTCCTTCTCCGAGCACATTCTCTCCAGGGCCCTGCTAAGCTCAGTGCCTGAAGATATGTACCAATCCTTTTGGCTGTCGACGTTACTCACTGTCTCTAGTTCATTATCGGTCTCGTCATTTATTTCCGATTCGGCTGTTAACACGAGACAATGAACGTCTTCTGTGTCAGCTTTATAAGCTTTCACCTTCACCTTGCCGAATCCATACCGTATTAAGCCGTCGCATTTCGCCAACGACTCAAACTTTTCTTAAAACCTGTGGATTTACAGAGTCCCACTTAATCGCAGCAGTCCACAAATCTGTCTTGATATTTAATGATTTAACGAATTCAAATATATTATTTCAACCAACGAGTTTTTCAACAATCAATTTACGATAATAGGTCTTGAAGCTTCGAATGACCCCTTGATCCATGGGCTGAATCAATGATGTGCAATTCGGTGGTAGATACTTCACTGTAACATTTTCAGATATCATTGCACTTTCACGTTTCATAGTTAATAGATGTATAAAACCAATCAGTCAGTATCTCGGTTAATAGATGTTCCCGGTTAATGGAGCCAGGATAATCGAGGATCAACTGTATAACTGACGATTATATGGTCTTATCGCAGAGGTCCGAGATTGTTATGAAAGATATCAAGCCTGGTTCTCTATATAGAGACAAAATAGCAATCTCTAAAAAGAAGTGGGACCATTTGCAGGATCTGAAGGATTTGTTACCTGAAGACTGCCACAGTTTTTATGACACCTTCCCTAATCAAATGTAAACATTTTCGTTCAAATTTTGTTTCCTTGTAAAGGGTGTTCTTTTTAGGCATGTGGTTTCAAGCAGAAATAAAACGCATATAATTTAATGTTATGGCCAAGAGTTTAGCTTTATTATAAAGGTAAGGGTTTGCCATTATGTTTTAAAAATGATTTCGGGCAAGTGGCCGCCGCGGCTGCCTCGAATAAATTCCAGCCGAGAGGCCCAATTTTCGACCACTTTTTGCAGCAATTGGGGCCGTATGTCAGCAATAACGCGCCGAATATTCTCTTCCAAGGCGTCAATCGTCTTGGGCTTATCTGCGTAGACAAGCGACTTCACATAACCCCACAAAGAATAGTCCAGTTCTGTTAAATCGGACGATCTTGGAGGCCACGCCACAGGCCCACGACGCTCACCAAAAGTTTTCTTCAATAAATTGATTGTTTCGTTGGCTGTATGGCATGTACCGCCGTCTTGTGGGAACCAAAGGTCGTCCACATCAACATCCTCCAATTCAGGCACGAAAAAGTCATTAATCATGACTCTATAGCGATCCCCATTGACTGTAACAGTATAGCCGGCTTCATTTTTGAAGAAATATGTACCAATGATAAATTATATAACATTCATCTTTTTCTATACTTGTTTTTTGCATTTTGTATTGTATAACATTTATTTTATGTCTTATTTTATGCACTATTTAGTGTAACTCGCATTTTTTGCAAAAAAGTTCATCTCAAAAAGCCCTAAATAACAAAACTCCACGAAAAACATAAAAAAAGAAGAAATAAAGATTTTAGAACAAAATTTGACGGTATATTTTATTGTGAATTGCATTTAAAATATTTTTAAATACCTACTGAAGATTTTTCCTTCTCCTGTAAAGTACCGATAATGTGAGTTACGCCCTTTTCATACTAAGCTAACGATATGTAATTCTTAAGTGTGTGAAAATCGTTCACAGTACATATTTGTTCTCTTTTATAAAAGATTTTTCTTCGTATTTAATAACATGTCAGATATTCACTAACAATAAAATCTTGTAAGTTATATTCTTTCAGATCAGAATAAACGAGAGAAGAATCAAAATGATGAAAAATCCAAACATAGATTCCTGCCTATTTTTCGGTTATCTGTATAATATTATGCAATTTATTATCTTGAATCTGACAACAGATTAAAATACATATCCCCGTCATTGGGTTCAAGAATTTTAATAGTGAAACAAAACAGTTTTAAATTTGTAGACAGCTTAATTCTGATACTTCCAACAATATCGAATGTAAAAAATTAAATATTTTGTTTTTGAAATATTATATCTACTGAAAGAAAAACTGTTTTGAAATTAAGAATATCATATCTGACAGAGTTAATTTAATTTACCACATATCAAGTATATGCTATATGCTATGCGAATCAGACTACTTTGTAGATTATTATTTATGAATGCATTATTATTGATTGCATTTATAAAAGTAATCGATGAGTCCGAAACTTAAGGAAATTCTAAAATATGGTGATACCGCCAGAAACTTGTGGGCCGAATAAGACTAAAAATATATTAAATGATAGGTATTAGACTTGTCCCGTCATCTCATTTAAAGTAATTAAATTGTGGAGATATTGGCGTCTTTTTCATAAAAATTATGAGAAAAATAATATTGGGAAAAAAAATTATAATTAAAAACAAACAACAACAAATAAATTCTTCAAAAACACCGGTCAGAAAAATAAATATTTGCAGACTAGTTTATCACTCTAGTCATAAAAAAATGACTGTGCCTTCTACAATATATGGAAATTGCGCAAAAATAACTGCCCAAGACCATGATGCCTAACTACAGACACATCATTGATTACCATAAGAAACTTAATCTACAGAAACTACAATACCACTGGCATCCATAAACCAGATTGAAATACTATAAAAGTACATACAACGAATATTACCCAGTTAGTCTGAGTTTATCAAACCCGATATAAATCACCTTCTTTTATCCTGCCGAGTCGATATTCGTTATAACTAGAGTTTTCGATTTTTGGGATAATAATACAATACAAATTATTTTAACTAACTAGTTTACAAGGTTTTTATAAAAAACTACTAATAGGATTTTCTAAAATATTTTGGTCTCATAAAACCAATTTGCCACAAAAAAATTTAGGTCCGGTCGTTTCTGAGATATTTGTTGATGTTGGCAATACTGGCATTTGGCAGTTGTGAACACTTGTTAATGAACGTATTTGGTAAAAATGCTCGGATACAATTGTAGGCCATTATTACGGGAACCTACCCGAACATACTCGTATATGTACAAGCGAAATCACTGAATCAAAATCAACTTTAGTTTTTACCGAAAATAATGTAATTTTTTCTATATATTCAAAATAAACGGTTATATCTCTTAGACGATCACAATATCTCGTGGTTAAAAGAGCAAAGCACTTAAGAAAATATTAATGGTTCTTTGTAGCAAAAAAATATAAATTTTTGAACTTGTGTAATGATAGAGAGCAGACATGAACTTTTCAGTATTGACATACTCGTACATTTCCCTGTGGAGAAATTCGGCCAAATTATGCCAAAAAATTATGTAGCAGTAGTAACTAGACTTAATAAATGAATAATTTCTTTGCAGGCAAAAAAGCATGTGTAACCAAACATGGGAAAACAAAATAGTAAATTGAAACCGGAAGTTTTGGAAGATCTTAAACAAAACACAGAATTCACAGGTAAATAAATTTAAAATTATATTATGTACTAAATTAACCACAAAAACATAACAATTGTAATCAATAACATTTTTTTCTTTTTGGGATACAATAATATATTGAAAATTGATCGTTCTCATTCCCCCAAATCCTTGCAGACATAATTAATTGTGCAAGGTATAATAATAATTTTTTTGTACAGTAATTTATCGTAAATAAAAATGAAGTATTTTAAATTTAATTAGCATTTGTTGGTGTGGTTATTTTTTCTACCTAATAGTTCAGATATCTGGATAGTATCAAATTAATATTTCATTATTCAGATTATAAATTATTTGTTCGAGTTTCTAATTTCGTATAGGAAACGTTTACTTCTTTGTTGTTCATTTCACAAAAATCAATTCTTAACACAAACATATGAATTCAATTTACAAAACAATTCGAAGTGAAGTGTCTAATTTCATATAAAAAAGAATCAATTTAGAGAACATTTCTCTATTTATTACAGCTGCATAACCCTCATTTTTAATTTCCAATTCATAGCGACTGCATGGTTTGGCTTACATTCCCAGCGATTCCTTTTTCCCTGCACTTATCGACACTGATGAACGTACTCTGCCAGTGGTAATATGTCAATGATATGGATATGAATGAATTGATGGCTAAAGAACGAAAAAAGTCCGCAAAATTTATATTTTGGTGGCACGGTTTGCGAGGTGATTTTTTTCTATAAACGAAGTATTCATGCCCTCTCCTTAATTTCTGCATCAAAGATACCTGCCTCCAGTTTCATAAAACTTAATCGATTCCGAAGTCCATAGCCGTATCATACTATGTTAACTATAGTCTGAGAAGTAAAACAGTTATTTTGAATGGGCCCAAATTTACAATTCAAGTCTTAATATTTAATGGGTCGTCATGGATTATTTTAGGATGACAATATCTGTCTCACGTAATATATTTGGGTCTAGATCATTTACTTTCAGATCACTTAATAATTCTAAATATATCATTAACACGACACAGTTAAGTATTGGCAAATATCAACTACCCTTTAATCTTTTTTAATACAACTCTGTTAATGTCAACCTATTCTAATCTTGAATGACGTATGTATAAAAATGAATAAACAATTCCGTTTTGTATTCACATACATAAGGGGGCGGATTGATATTGAAGCTACCTAGCGCTAGATGGCAGCACAAACACAAAAACTTTTTTTTTACAAATTGCGATCTGTCAAACGTCAGCTGTTAAAATTTCACCCAAATTCATCGATTAGTTTATTTGTTGTAGTCGTTTGAAGTAAGCAACTTTTGTGTTTCTTGCAAAATGGAAAAAAGTGAATTTCGTGCAGTGATTAAACACTATTATTTGAATGGGAAAACGGCGAAAAAGACAAAAGAAAAGCTCGATAAACATTACGGTGAGTCTGCTCCGTCAGATTACATAGTAAAATATTGGATTGCTGAATTTAAACTCGGCCGAACAAGCACTGCAACAATACCATCAACAGGAAGGCCAAATGAGGTGGTTACTGAAGAAAATATCAAGAAAGTCCTCGATATCGTTATGAATGATCGCCGAGTCAAGTTGCGTGAGATTGTTGAAATGGTAAACATATCATATGAACGTGTGTTCAACATTTTGCATGAACATTTGCATATGAAAAAGCTATCGGCAAGATGGGTGCCGCGTTTGCTCAGTGTCGAACAAAAACGAGTTCGACACTGAGCAAGCGGTGTTTGGACATGATAAAGCGTAATCCTGTTGATTTTTGGCGTCTGTTGATGAAACGTGGGTCCACCACTACACACCTGAAACCACAAATCAATCGAAACAATGGGTGGAAGCTGGTGGAAGTGCTCCGAAGAAGGCGAAGGCAGTGAAATCGGCTGGCAAGGTTATGGCCACTATATTTTGGGATGCACACGGAATATTGCTCATCGATTATCTTGAAAAAGGATCCACAATCACGGGAAAGTATTATCGTGCATTATTGGATCAATTGATTGATGCAATCAATTAAAACGACCACATTTAAAGAAGAAAAAAATGCTCTTTCTTCAAGACAACGCACCTATTCACACAGCATTAGATACGATGCTAAAATTACGTGAAATACACTTCGAATTGGTTAATCCTCCACCTTATAGTCCAGATTTAGCTCCTAGTGACTTTTTCCTTTTTCCAAACTTGAAAAATGGCTCGCAGGAAAAAGATTCATCTCAAACGAAGAAGTGATTACCGAAACTTACGCGTATTTTGAGGGGTTCCCGAAATCGTATTATTCAGATGGTATAAAAAAGTTGGAATATCGTCTTACTAAGTGTGTCGAAATAAAAGGAGACTATGTTGAGAAATAAATGGTTTTTGAAAAAAAAAAATGTTTTTTTCCTACTTAGGTAGCTTCAATATCAATCCGCCCTCGTATCTAAGCGATACGATTGTACTGTGCAGGTTTGCACCAGGAATATCCACACCTGCGGCCGTCGGATAATCTGTCGGAGCTCTAGTGTGAATATGTGCCGTCCCAGTGTTTCCATGTCCGGCTTCTGGGTTTGCAGGGTTTACCTGCATCTCCCGAGCCATCTTTGATTCCTATATTCTAGTGTTTATACTTTTGTCTATGCTGTTGTTGACATAGTGAATATGTGCCCACTCGAAGACTTAGTTCTTCGATTCCCAACGGTGTATAGGCCAAAACAAAATAAAAGTATGCATGCTTGGCATGCATCGATGCGTACTTTTGAAGCTTTTTTAATTCATATAGAGCATTTGCATTACTCGTAAAATCAGATGTTTCCTGTCAAAATATAGGCGTTTGAATTAAATTCGAATTTAAAATGAACATTGAAGAAATTGACTATTTATAGCAACTATTTTAATTCACGAAGATAAAAAATGCCTCACCAAGATGAGAAGAGCGCGCTTGTTTTGTGTTAGACCCTTATAGGAAAACAGAGATTTACAGGGACTATTTGCGATTTGTTTCCAACATTTACATGCAATGGATGCAGAGCAGTTCAAAATTTGAATCAGGCTGAAAAGGGATATATTTGATCTTTTATTTAATTTAGAAAAAAAATAAGTACGGGTGTTGAAATATTTCCTTAAGCACATTTATTTTTCAAATAACCACTTGTTGAATAATTTTGAAAATCTGAATGAATAAAATGAAGTCAAAAAGAGAAGATCAGAAGTGCGCAAACAAGCGCCCATTTGCACGAACTTTTCCGAACCTTTCACACACATACGATCACATGGTGTGACGAATTCTCGGTGTTTTGTCATACGATTACAATTTATGAAGGTATTTTTGGGTAGGAAAGAGATAATTTAATTATGGAATTTTATAATAAAGTTATTGCTGACGTAATGAAAATGCTAGTGTAGTCAAAAGAAAGGTTTCTCTACCTTTAGCTAAACTTTTTTTTGACCTTTTGATGATTGTTTTTTATAAAGGACTTATTCAAAAATATATTGCAACTCCTTTCCGAATAAGGGAAGAGACATTTCGGAAATTTTTAGTTTTATCCCGTTATCACACGGGACACTATATCTAGACGTACGACTCTTATAGGCAAATATATTTATGAGAATATGAAAGATCGAATTACAAATCCAAAATATTTTTCACTTTGTTTAGATGAAAGTACTTATATTAATTATACTAGTCAACTTTTAATTTGTGCAAGAACTGCAAACAAAAAAAAAATTTTTTTTTTTTTTTTTGTTTCAATTCAGTATTTTATTGTATATTCTTACCAGAGCGTCAATATCTCCGGAAGTGACAGTTCTTTTAGAGTTTGAAGATGATTTAGTTGCAGCAGTTGCATACACGGCCAGTAGTACGATAAGTTCGTCAACAAGGAAGTCTATATCCTCTCCTGCTTTTAACAGTGGATCAGTCTTTAGATGGCTGCTAATGTATTGATGATATTTTAGCCAACTGGTTTTGCGGTTTGTTATTTTCATTGGCCGTGCATTACGCTTGGGATGTTTCTGCAAGTTAATTATAACATGGGAATGATCTGACGATCGGTCAGTCAATGTTACTCCAAAATCAATTAGGTCCGGAATTTAGCAAGAATCAGATGGTCAGTAGGTGCGTGTGCCAGTAGATATAATATCCAGTTTATTTGTCGTATTGATTATAGCAGAATAAAGCTGCCTTTCTTTTGGGTTTATAAGCCGAGAGCCCCGAAGCGTCTGCTTGGCATTTAAGTCTCCTGCTGCCAAAAATTTTGACCCTAGAGTGTTGAAGAACTCAAGAAATTGACGTTCAGTCATGTTGTACCTTGAAGGGCAATACACTGCGCTTATTATAATTTCATCACCCCAGCACAGCAGCGAAACCGATTTTTCTTGAGTATTCTTTATTACGTGGTGTTTAATATGAATTTTAACTAGAAATCCTGTTCCACCTCGTGCCGTCTAGTCGATTTGTGTTGTAAAATTTATAGCCTGGTAGTTTACAATAGTTGTTTGAGTTTAAATGGGTTTCAGATAGCAGTTGTATGTCAATTTCATTTGTTTGCAGGAAATTTAGAACTTCATTTTTTCGTCTGCAAAAGCCGTTGGCATTCCAATGCCATATTTTTAAAGAGTCTATTTTTTTTATAAAAGTAATTGCATTAACTGATTTAGCAATTTGACAAATTCTTGAAACATAGTTTGCATGGTGTACATTAAATTGGTAATCAGAGCTTCTAACGCCGGAGAGCTGCTAAAGACGTTTGGCATACCTCTAGCAATTTCGGAATATTATGGCTTTCCAGTCAATGTTCTGTTTGGAACGATATTAGCTGGAGCGCGCTGAACAGGGTTTTCTTCTACACATTGTTCTGGTCTTTGCATTTGGGATGATTTACTCCTCCTTTCTTTATAGTCGGGGCACCCCCGATAGTTGGCCGTGTGATTACCAGAGCAATTGCTACATTTTTTTGCTGCAGCGCCACTTTTGTCACGAGAGCATTGAGATGTTGGGTGTAGATCCCCAGAAACAACACAAATGGTGTTAAAGTGCAATACGACTTGGTGTGACCGTATTCCTGACAATTGAAACACTGCACTGGACCTTGCATCTTACGGGGTTCCCCAACTACAATTCTTCGGTGTATAAGATACCTAAGATTGTATATTGGATGCACTTCATTTTTTGTAGCTTTTTCGTTTCTGGCTCAAGTTCCATTTTGAACAAGGGTTGTGGGATATTGTTTCTGTTTTTTATATTAAAAACAGATTTGGTGGGAAAGCCTGAACTTTTCAATGCCTCTTTGACTTCGTTGCAGTCAACATTGCGGTATATACCCTTGATTATCACGCATAAGCCTCAACTACTTTTCAGTTGGTAAGTATAGAATTGCTACCTTCAAAATGAGCAATCATTTTGCGGAAGCTGTTTTCAGTGGCTGCTTGGATCTTCGTCTTTTTTATGGCACCTTTAATTATTGAGACGATGTAGAAATCGCTACCTACTGGACGCGCTAATTCAGCGACTATCTTGTTGGTGCATTGTTCTCGCAAAATATAGGTGGTGGTTTAGATGGCTTGGCTGTGATGGTGTGAAAACCGCTATTTGTCGCAGAATGAGCAAATCTATTTTCACCCAGAGGATTTTCTTGTAGCATTTTACCAATTTTTGCGGATTGGCTAATATTTTTATTTTGGGGACTTAGTTTTCTCTTTGATTGCACGAGAATGTAGCGGTTCAGTCCTGTCGGTATTGCCGTCGATAGTGTTTTTACTGCAGCTTCAGCAGTGTGTGTTAAGTTTTGAGTAAGAAATGATTTGCTTGTACTTACTGTGAGAGAGCGCTTATCGTTGTTGCTTGTGCTGGTGTTTAATATAAGTGATTGTTTGTGAGTTTGTGAGTTTGTGTAGGTGTTTTTGGCTGGGGAGTACGGCATTGTGCACTCCAAGATGAGTTTAGATGCACGTGTGGCTGGAGAGAAGCGAGCTACTCAGCGGATCTGACCACGTGAGGGGGCCCAGATGAAGGGGCCCCGCGAAACACCGAGTAGATCTAGGTGCAGCCTTTGCTGTCGCTGCACGACTTCACTTCCGGTAGCGAATGAAGCAAGCTTGTAGCGCTCGCGTGCATGTTTTCTGAGCACTGCTCTATCGCTACGGACAAAGGTAGCGAAAAGTCTGGTTGAGACGGCACTGCAGACACTCTATGAGACCGCATACGCTGCGAGAGAGCACTTCTGGGCTGAGTAGGAGAGCGCAGCACGCTCATACGTTGACCGTTGCAACCGTTTGTTTATATCACTTTTTAAATTGCTTTAATTTTTGAATTAATAATGTAAATTGATTTATATTTAATTTTAATTTAATTTAATTCGAGTCTTTCGATATTTAACACGCAATTAACACTCTAATAATTAAATAATATTAATAATAATAATTAAACTATTTGCACAAATCCACAATTTAAATTAATTGAAACAGCGCGCAGCTTCTACATCTGCTCTCTTCAAACACTAGCTATAATAATATAAGAAATAATAACTATTGTTCCTAAGCATTCTTGAAGAAATAGAAGTAGAGTATGGCGACATAGTTCTTTATACGGAAATTCGCTGGCGTAGCCGTGAGAAAAGTCTTCAAAGACTATATGATTTGACAGATGATGTTTCAGAATTTGTAGAGCACGATCCCCTAAACAAACCTGAAGATCTTGTATAGTCTTTAAAAGAATAAACTTTTTTATTAGATCTTGCATTTCTTTGCGATATTACCGAATTTTTTTATAGAATCAATCTATATACAATTGAAGATTGTGAAAGAAGTTTGAAAATTCTTATGCACCAAATGAAAGAAGAATTTAACAAATATGCGAAGAACCGCTGAAACTGTTGAAAAATATTCAAATCACGCCAAGTTGCTGATGATACATTATACAAAAATTTGAGTGATAGATTTTGAGATTTTGTAAAATCAAGCATTTAATTGATCTCCATAATCATCCTTTCACATGCACTATTGATAGCCCGATATCCAACCTGAACTGAAAAGGTTACAAATGGATCTTTTCGTTCCCCTCAAAGCCGGTGTAGAATTTTGGAGACAAATCGATGGCGCTACCTATCTTAACATAAAAGATAAAATATATAATCTTATTTCTATGTTTGGATCCATTTATTGCTGTGAGATAGCTTTTTCAATATTGAAATTGATTTAAAAAAAATTTCGAACGAGATTTACGGAAGAAAATCTTGAAAACCTGCTAATTATAAAATGCTGCAATTTTGAAATTGACAATACTATAATACAACAAACTGATCCAAGAATAGGTTAAGAAAGGAAGTATATTTGTATACGTTAATCGTTTGTGTCAAATTTACAAATTTTTTCATATACATACGAGTATATCACATTCGCACTTAAATAAATAAATTTCTAGCAAAGTATAAAATATGCTTTTGTTCAAAATGTTCGTTTAGGTATGTTTTTCCCACTGCAAACTTTCAGACTAAAATCTTTACAATACAAGTACACAATTGTGTATGTACCCGTATTGTTTTGCGCAGCCCTTGATTGCATGATTTTTTTTGGATCTGCTATAGGTGATTGATAAAAAAAAGGTAAGGACCGAGACAAATATTCAGAGATTTTGGGGATACAATACTGCCAAAAATATCTCAACAAAATCATATTTTTTGCTCATTCCCCACTTTTTCACTTAAAAAGTTTATAAATAACACACATAAAAAAATTTTATCCAGTTGATTAAAAGCCCTTAATTTGAGAAAAAAGCCAGGCCCCTTGTTTTTTTGTTCGAATACATTTCTGGAATTAAAAAATGTATGATAGTGTGTCTTTAAGATTATTAAGTCTTGGGGGAGCCCCTCGTGTTGTTCATTACTTTCACCTCCCAGATTAATTGCCAAATCGGAACCCAATGGAGAAAAACTCGAAAAAAATTCGTAATCAGCATAAAATTTTACTTAATAAAGTTTTGCCTTATTTTCGAGAAAGAACTTGTATGAATTGAGCAGCAAATTAAACTTATCACTCTTGCACTTTACAAATTTAAATATACAAAATTTAAAATAAATTTATCTGAAATAAATGTATTGATTTATAAACATTATGAAAGTAAAAGGATAAATATTAAACATCTTTCTGAATTCAAATAAAACATTCTGAGCAAATTATATTTAAAGCCATTTTAATACATAATTTTTCCACAATTCCTTCTTTAATAAAATGCATTTCGTGATACTCGGCTCGTGATGCTGTTTTACGTAGCACTAGGAACCAGTACCTATATGTTACATTTCTCTTTCTCTTCACTGTTGTATCTACATGTTTCTATATTAGAATGGATAATTAAAACAAGTGGTAATTGTTTTATGATGGTCTGTAAGTACTCAGATAGAAGTCGGGAGCTTGTCCGTTTTAATATTACTGCTTCACTACGTCTTCAAATATTGAAGGTTACGAATTTTTCTCAGTGCTTGATTACATCTTAGTTAATCCGACAAATCTCTGGATGTTTTCTAATCCGCTTAGAGAAATATATTTTATTTTTTTAAATGCCGTTAAGTATATTATATCCTAGCACCCAAATATGTGAAATCAATTTCCAGTCCGGTTAGAGCTGAATGACAAAAGCCCAATTTGAATTTGTATATGCAGCTGTTAAGTGTATCAAGTATTTGTTGTATATTGTATTTTTGTTGAATGTTGTATATTATTGTATATTTTGTAAATAATAGTGCATTTTTTATTGTTGCTGTACATAGAGGACTGTGCAGGAGGTAGTGTGCTTATTCTGTCTTCCGTTGAATTCTTCTCTAGGAAAAAGTTTGACTCTGTAGTTCTTTTATAGCTTACTACAGTGATCATTGATAAGGTGAAGGTGACATTCTTTCAGTCGTATTTCGATTCCTTTAGTTTTCTGTGTCAGTACAGCTGTGTAGTCGCGGTCTGCCGCTTGGTCGACTTTTTATAAGCGAAGCAAACGAGAAATTTTTGTATCTGGGGGGAGTGGGATTTTTGGGCCTCGCTCCCTTCATTTATTGTTCAATATTTTTATTATAATCTGTCATTTCTCAAATATGACTCAGTAGACGTTAATCCTATATAGTAGTGATGCCCAATTTCAGTACTCGCTAAGGTGGCTGTGGATATGTAGTAGTATGGGAAGGGGTGTTGTGCGGGTAAAGGGGACTTTCTTATATGTACGAGGTGTGATCAAAAAGTTTATATGTACGAGGTGTGATCAAAGTTATTTTCAAATTTCGTGAGTTACGTATGTTCGATGTTCACATTTTTTTTTTATGTTGGTACACATGTCTGTTATATATGTTGGCAATACCAACCATTTTGGATTGTCAGTTTGTTTTTGACAGATAAAAAGGTTAGTCGTGTTTTGGTGTGCTCTTCGATTTTGTACTATTCGAAAAAATGGATCAAAGAAACTGTATTCAGTTTTGTGTAAAAAATGAAATTAAATGCGCAAGGACATTTGAAATGTTGACTGTGGCCTTTGGCGAGTCTACTATGAGTGGAACACAAGTTCAATTGTGGTATAACCGGTTTAAGGAAGGCCGAGAAGATGTCAATGACGATGCTCGTCCTGGTCGCCCGAGCACTTCAACAACCGATGAAGACATTGACGCAGTGAAGAAAATGATTTTGGATAATTGTCGAATCACTATCAGAGATGTTGCTGATGATGTTGGCATATCGTTCGGCTCATGCCAAGCAATTTTTACGGATGTTTTAGGCATGAAACGTGCGGCAGCGAAGATTGTTCCAAAAATGATAAAATTTGGGCAAAAACAACGTCGCATGGACATCGCTCAGGAGCTGTTGAACATCGTCAACGACGATCCAGATTTCCTCAAAAAGATCATAACTGGTGACGAATCGTGGGTGTATGGCTATGACATTGAAACCAAAGCCCAATCATCCCAATGGAAACGTCCAGATGAGCCAAGACCGAAAAAAGCACGTCAAGTTCGGTCGAACGTAAAGGTTTTGCTGACAGTTTTCTTTGATTGCAATGGCGTGGTGCATCATAAATTCTTGCCACAAGGTCGTACGGTCAACAAGGAATACTACCTTGAAGTTATGCGCCGTTTGCGAGAAGCAATTCGTCAGAAACGCCCAGAATTGTGGAAAAACCAATCATGGATTTTGCACCATGATAACGCACCAGCTCACACATCGATGCTTGTGCGTAATTTTTTGGCCAAAAACAAAACCGTTATCATGCCTCAACCACTGTATTCACCGGACTTGGCCCCCGCTGACTTTTTCCTCTTTCCAAAACTGAAGACACCGATGAAAGGAAAGCGTTTTGCTACGATTGAGGAGATAAAAGAAAAATCGAAACAGGAGCTGTTGGCGATACCAAAAAAAGCGTTTCAGAAGTGTTTCGAGGATTGGAAAAAACGCTGGCATAAGTGTATTATATCTGAGGGGAATTACTTTGAAGGGGACAAGATAGTTAGTGATGAATAAATAAATACTTTTTTAAAAAATTGAAAATAACGGTTATTTTTTGATCAAACCTCGTATAGGCACAGATCTTGACTAATGAGAGTGGCATACAAGTGTGTTTGAACAAAAATTTGACTGTGGGGCAAAAAAAGAAATTGGTTATTTTTTTAAGCTAGAACCTTTTTTTCTTAATAATGCAAAAGTACGCAATATACGAGTATATATCTTAACAATTGAAATTGGAAATATAAATAAAAAGGTTACAAAATTTTATGATAAGAAAGCAAATAAAAGAATTAATTTCAACTTATTAATAAATAATATAAATAGTTATACAGTAAGTACGGTAATTTAAAACAATGGAATCTATATTAGGTGTTAATCCTTGCAAATGAAAGACGCAGCACTGTTGTTAGATTTAACGTCATTAAGACGGTTTCTTAAGCGAGATTTATTAAATTTTAGTCTTAAAACAAATTGCTCACATACGTATATATTTCTGCACTCATTTTTATACAACTTTGAAGATAACTTAACCACAAAGAGAAGCAGCACAGCAAGAACAAACTGAGAATAGTTACCTCGCCACAAGCAGCCACTACACCGCGTTATTCTCCACGAAGTGTTTTCAAACGCTCATTTCTCACTCTCACACTCTTTTCTCACTACACACACTTTCAAAGCAAGTTGCTCTTCCCCCTTTAGCATACCCCGCTCCTACCTAATTTGACCAAGAGTTATGCTCGTATTAGCAATCTGCTCTTATGAGCTGAGTTGGGCATCATTACCAAAGAATATATAGAATAGACAGTTGATATGAATGTATTTGTGCAAGTTCTGCTAGTGTGAGGAGGTTTCAAAATTGATGTATGTAGTGGTAAAAATACAGTGCACCCCCTTTAACTCTAATTATCGTAATTCCTCAATTCACTTAACTTCTCAAAATAACTGAAAACATACAATTTTTTTGATAAATTCTCATTGGCATTGAACCCTCAAGATCCACAAGTCGAAATTTTGCAGTTGTGTTGAAGTAAAAAAATTAATTCGACAAAATAAAAAATTGTTTTCTTCATTATTAAATAAAGAAACACTACCTCTGTTTAATTGAAAGAATAAAGCCGTTAACTTAATTCGTTTAGCTGCATTTTTTTACCTATTTTGAAGATTTTTCTGAGATTATGTTGTTATTTGTGAGAATACTGTAAAAAGGTTTAATTCCTTTATGACCGGCAATTTCTTAGTTTTCGTTTCACTATGCACCTAATTCTCATAAGTTTGGAGTCCCTTGTGCTCTTTCATTCGTTCATGGCCATAGTTATATATGCACGCAGAGGGGTGTTACTGTGGCAGTCGGACCCCATTTTAATATAAATTCATTTTTATTAATTAATTTAGTTCTCAGTAGTATAATATTATGCCAAAAAACCAAAGATTTATTATTCTACAACTTATGATTACTATGGTGCGTTTACACTGAACAGAAGTGTAAATGGAAAGCAATTGGATCAGATTTTATATTAAGAATAGCTATAATTTATTAAATGAACTTGTTAACATTTGAGTTTTCAACTCCAACTCAAATAATACAATTTTTTTGGATTTATTATCACCTTTTTTTAGAAGTCTCGCAGTTCGTTTTAAAATACAAATGAAGTGACCCCTTAAAGTTTAATTTAAGCATAGGTCTGATTTCTACTGTAAAAAGGTTTAATTCCCTTATGACATGCAATTTGTTAATTTTCGTTTCACTATGCACCTAATTCTCTTAAGTTTGGAGTCCCTTGTGCTCTTTCATTCGTTCATGGCCATAGTTATATATGCACGCAGAGGGGTGTTACTGGGGCAGTCGGACCCCATTTTAATATAAATTAATTTTTATTAATTAATTTAGTTCTCAGTAGTATAATATTATGCCAAAAAACCAAAGATTTATTATTCTACAACTTATGATTACTACGGTGCGTACAGTTACAATTTTTTTGGATTTATTATCACCTTTTTTTAGAAGTTTCGCAGTTCGTTTTAAAATACAAATGAAGTGACCCCCTAATAGTTTAATATAAACGTAGCCCTGATTTCTTATGATTTTTTTCGCCAAATGTTCGCTATTTTCCACAAACATAGAGAACATCCCAGCAGTGAAACCAAATAGTTGAAATACTAGTAAAACTCATATATATATGTATGTACATAATATAATCATGTGTACTCGACATCTAAAATATTTTTTGTGCATAAATGAGGAGTGTATTAATTCATGGTGCCGCATTTCCACTCTTCTTTGCGAACACTTTGCGGATATTTTAAAACACGCGTTATCTTGAAGATTTATTGCAAAAAGTGGTTGAAATGATAAAAAGAACTGTTTTTCTTCAAATTCCAATGTTTGTCTTTACTTCTATTTTTATCAAATTGACAAGAAGGGAACAAAAAATACTCAAAATGATTTATACACGGCAATGAAGTGCCGCAGAAGTCAGTAACTGGTTAACTTATAGATAAGCTCTGAACTAATAAATTAACCACTTTGATTATTTACTATTAAATTTAGTAGTATATTTTGAAGACTGCCTATAATTTTCACTACAGGGATATAGAATATGTTTACAACAAACACAATAAATTCACATACACTATACGTGTGACCAAAAAAAATGGTCGAAACGGTAAATAAAAATGGAGGGAATTGAATGTCTTTTCTTATTCTTCTTTGTCATTACTATATAGAATTTCAGCAAGAATGATATAATAGAAGATTGCTCAAATGCTTCCTCTCTCTGCGCATCTCGTCACAAGGTACATACGAAATGAGAGAACAGCCAAAATGCATACATTTTTGTGTGAGAAATGTGATAATTTGTTTTTAATATTAAATATTTTAATATTTACCGCATTTTATGATAAAACTTATACATATTGATAAATTTAAAATAATATATTTATTTCAATTGATTTGACATTAACATATTTGTTCTATTCAGTAATTTTGTGGTTAAATTGGTGCTGTGAAAGTTGTTATTTAGTATTTAGGTCCGCATCATAAAAGGAAATAATTTTGGGAATTGAAATAAAAAACACATCTACATACGAGGGCGGCGGATTGATATTGAAGCTACCTAAGTAGGAAAAAAGCAATTTTTTTTTTCAAAAACCATTTATTTCTCAACATAGTCTCCTTTTACTTCGACACAATTAGTAAGACGATATTCCAACTTTTTTATACCATCTGAATAATACGATTTCGGGAACCCCTCAAAATACGCGTTAGTTCCGGTAATCACTTCTTCGTTTGAGATGAATCTTTTTCCTGCGAGCCATTTTTCAAGTTTGGAAAAAGGAAAAAGTCACTAGGAGCTAAATCTGGACTATAAGGTGGAGGATTAACCAATTCGAAGTGTATTTCACGTAATTTTAGCATCGCATCTAATGCTGTGTGAACCGGTCCGTTGTCTTGAAGAAAGAGCATTTTTTCTTCGTTAAATGTGGTCGTTTTTCCTTGATTGCATCAATCAATTGATCCAATAATGTACGATAATACTTTCCTGTGATTGTGGATCCTTTTTCAAGATAATCGATGAGCAATATTCCGTGTGCATCCCAAAATACAGTGGCCATAACCTTGCCAGCCGATTTCACTGCCTTCGCCTTCTTCGGAGCACTTCCACCAGCTTCCACCCATTGTTTCGATTGATTTTTGGTTTCAGGTGTGTAGTGGTGGGCCCACGTTTCATCAACAGTAATCAATCGACGCCAAAAATCAACAGGATTACGCTTTATCATGTCCAAACACCGCTGTGAAGTAGTTTGTCGAACTCGTTTTTGTTCGACACTGAGCAAACGCGGCACCCATCTTGCCGATAGCTTTTTCATATGCAAATGTTCATGCAAAATGTTGAACACACGTTCATATGATATGTTTACCATTTCAACAATCTCACGCAACTTGATTCGGCGATCATTCATAACGATATCGAGGATTTTCTTGATATTTTCTTCAGTAACCACCTCTTTTGGCCTTCCTGTTGATGGTATTGTTGCAGTGCTTGTTCGGTCGCGTTTAAATTCAGCAATCCAATATTTTACTATGTAATCTGACGGAGCAGACTCACCGTAATGTTTATCGAGATTTTCTTTCGTCTCTTTCGCCGTTTTCCCTTTCAAATAATAGTGTTTAATCATTGCACGAAATTCGCTTTTTTCCCATTTTTCAAGAAACACAAAAGTTCCTTACTTCAAACGACTGCAACAAATAAACTAATCGATGAATTTGGGTGAAATTTTAACAGCTGACGTTTGACAGATCGCAATTTCTAAAAAAAAAAGTTTTTGTGTTTGTGCTGCCATCTAGCGCTAGGTAGCTTCAATATCAATCCGCTCTCGTATGTACTTGTATATACTTATTTTATAATTTTAGTTATTTTATTTATATATTTATGATCATACATACTTATGCACACATATGTGCATGCATATACATATATGTAGTTAAAAATACAAATTATGATATTTACAATAGATAAATAAAATATTAAACTTGACTGTTGTAGAAGTGAAGCCACCACTCTTTTATTATTGAGCCTTTGCAGTTGCTCCAGTCGAACTTCTGCTATAGGCTCTATTTTTTTGTCCAAAGATGGAATAGTACCCGGCTTTAAAAACCCTCTCATTCTAAATCCTGTAATTAATATTTTTAAAATTGAATTAATATATTTTCCAAAAATATGACTAACCCATTTTAGCCTCCAAAATTTTCCATGCAAATTCGCCAAGTATTTGGATTAAATTCTTTCTTTTGCTTACAAATATAATTATATATTATATAATACAATACATAGTACAAATATAATTTGTACTCGTTTGCTTGCAAGTGCATACAAATTATTGCCTTTGCGCATGCATTTTTCATATCATAAAATATTTTAAGGTATCGCGTGACGTCACAGCCAATCAGCTGTGCTGTGTTTTTGTCGAATGAGTAATAGTGGACCTGCGCATGGTGCAATCTTCTATTCTATCATTCTTGGAGTTTCAGGTTGATGACTTGCAGTAAATAATTCGTATCAATATTTTCAAATTCAGAAAGTTTGGCTTGAGTTACTTTTGTAAATTTCTTTGTAGAAACATAATCCTGATTAAAACTGTGTTTTTATATTAATGATATTTTTTAAGGGAAATATGTTGTTTCTTTCGATATATAGTGAATACTTTTAGTTTGCAAATATCTTGACGTTGGAGAAATGTTTTTAAAAATTTTTTTAATATAAAAAGGCTATCATTATATTTTTGAATTTTAACCATTTTTGTAATAAATTTTCAGTTCTAATAGCAGAATAAATTTCAATATTGAATTCCAGGTGAAGAATGAAGGAGTTCCATTAAACAGACAAACCTCAATCGCTCGGAATAGTCTGTAGAACTTTCGTGAAATACGTCTATCATGATTATGGTTTATCGCAAATAACAAATTTTTCCAAAAAATTGTTTTTTTTTTATTTTTGGATGGCATAGAAACATGTGTGATATCTCCGACTATCAAATTTAAAACGTTGCAAATGACAATGTGTAACAATTGAATTTGGAGCCAGGCTGGGATTCAGGGTGCCGCTACAAGCCTTTTGAATGGCTTCTATGCCCACAAAATGATTTTCTTTCATCGGCAAATGCATTTTTCTGAAATGGTAATAGTCTCACAGTACCAAATACGGGGAGTGGTTGATGGTTAAATTGTCAATAAATGGTCTCACTAGAAATACCCATTTTTGAGAAGCTTACTTTGGAATGCATCTTGTAAAACTGAAACTACAACTACTATTGCCAGAACATTGACCACAAGAACGGTCAAAAGCCAAAGAAGCCACTGGAAGTTACACAGACAGACCGATTTTTGATGAATTCACGAACGGTTTTGAGCGAATCTTGCGGTTATCACGGTTTCGGTTGGCCAACATTTTTTTTTTTTAACAAAACTCAGTAGATCCTGTGCATACGCACAAAAAAGGTGGTCACCGTCCCATCTTTCTCTCCACAGGCCTGGCAAAGTACACTGTCTGCAATGCCTATTTTTTGCATATGCTTTTCCCCCACACCACTGATACGTAGGATATTATGGGCCTGATCATTACCTTATAGATCTAAAGGACCTTTGAAGAAGCCAGACCCCACGTCTTACCAAAGACTCTCTTGCACTGCCAAAAAGCTGACAGTGCCTTTTCTAACTTTAGTTCAACGTGTGATATCTAGTGAAGCTTACTATTAAGAACAACCCCAAGATATTTTAACTCCGTGGATAACTGAATAGTGACACCCTTTAGTGTTGGCTGAACAAAATCTTGGACTCTCCTCTCGCTTTCATGCTGCTCATCATTTATGTCATTCGTCCGTTTTTGAACCTCGTATGCCACTCATGAACTCTGCCACGGGATAAACCATCATCACCATAAACTAAGTTCATTAATTGAAACGGTACCGTAAAAATTTTACATAGTTTAAAACAAAACTTAATATTATGCGGCCCATAGACGATACATCATGATCGTACTCATATATAATAGTATGTGTGAAAAAGAGTGAAAATATGCATGTATGTGTCACACAGACATGCTCTCGCTGTGATCACTGACTGATCGTCGAAAATCTAATGCGGCCCATAGACGATACATCATGATCATACTCATTCGTGTACGTGTTGAATGAAGCTCCGCCACAGACGAGTGATCAAAATCGAAGATCATCATTTTTTCGTAGTCTTCGTTGAGTGAGGTTGTCATGTCTCTGTCGGATGACGAAGTTTTGTGTGCGCTAGCGCTTATACTGTGCAAGGAAAAATTGTAAAAAAAATAAAAAAAAACGATTTTGAATGAAAGAAAGGTACAAACGAAATAGTACAATAGCATTCAAGGGACTCCAGCAGAAACGCATTTTTATTATTTTTATCCGCACACATCTTCACACGTTGGCAGTCAAACTCAAATGAGCAAAATTTGCATGTAAATTGCCCACAAACGACGATCATCCATACATCAATGATCAACATCGTAATAAAATTTCCCCTCAAAATCTAAATGAATTAGATTTTCGACGATCAGTCAGTGATCACAGCGCGATCATTATTGTGTGACACATACATGCATATTTCCTCTCTTTTTCACACATACTATTAAATATGAGTATGATCATGATGCATCGTCTATGGGCCGCATAATTCATTTAGATTTTGAGGGGAAATTTTATTACGATGTTGATCATGATGTATGGATGATCGTCGTTTGTGGGCAATTTACATGCAAATTTTGCTCATTTAAATTTGACTGCCAACGTGTGAAGATGTGTGCGGATAAAAATAATAAAAATGCGTTTCTGCTGGAGTTCCTTGAATGCTATTGTACTATTTTTTTTGTGCCTTTCTTTCATCCAAAATCGTTTTTTTTTATTTTTTTTACAATTTTTCCTTGCACAGTACAAGCGCTAGCGCACACAAAACTTCGTCATCCGACAGAGACATGACAACCTCACTCAACAACGACTACGAAAAAATGATGATCTTCGATTTTGATCACTCGTCTGTGGCGGAGCTTCATTCAACACGTACACGAATGAGTATGATCATGATGTATCGTCTATGGGCCGCATTAGATCTTTTTTCGATGCTCATTGACACAAACATACTATCACTTCAGACGCAATATCTGCGTTTCTATTAGTCCAAATGTGATGAACGGTACACGGTTACTAGAAATACCTGTTTTTAAAAAGTCCTGTTTACTTTGGCCTGCACCTTGAAATTGTCTACTGATTTGCCAAAGAAGCAGCAATGTAAGCATTTACTGCTAATATATGGCTTTTACTTTTCTCGTGAATATAAATTTTTTTACAAAAAAGCTTTTGTTAAATATTACTCCGCTAATTCCGTGTGATCTTTTGTTATTTGAAAAAGCAATACAGATTGAATGTCGGATAAAATAAATTAAAAAATGTCTAAATATTGGTTTGCTAGAGCATCTGATTCTATTTTTCAATGATTCTTATCTTAATAACTGTTAGTTTCATGATGGTTTCTACCTTCTACCATCTCATTAGAATGTGAATTTTTATTTGATCTTTAATTTTGCTGAGAAGCAATAGTGACTAGCAAATTATGGCAGATCCTCGCGCATATTTTTTATGGATGTTCATGTTTGTTAATTTTATTTGGTAATATAAGACATCAGAGTTTAATTTTATATATAAAATTTGAAATTGAGTTATTAATACTTCTTATATAATTTAATGGAGCAGAATGACGCAGCTTTGCTTTCATCAAAAATATTTCGTTGTGCCTAGGCTGCCTATGCTCTGATCCGCTCCTGCCTGTTGTTTTAGTGCAAAATCACCAACAACAAATATAGCAGCAACACATTCAAAGAATCAACGCTACCGATCGACAAGAACGAGGTTAGGCGGTCGGCACACAAAATGTAACAGCACTGTCCCCACGTCTCATGTCCCCCGTCATATACAGAACAAAGTAATAAAATATATCATTCAATAATAATCAGCGAAGAAAGAGAGTCACTTCGCAATAAAAAAGTAAAAATCTGTTTTATTTAACTAGCGCCCAACACGAATCTTTTTTTGAAAAAAGATCACCGAACCATCCATTGGAGAATTATTGTTCAGAATTGGGATACAAAAATAATAATAATAATAAAAGTGAGACTTTATAGAAAGTCAACGTTAGACTTCTTCGAACACATAACCTAATTATTCTTGACAATTTAAACGTGTTTGCCTGTTTTTCACAATTCAATTTAAAAATTTTATGTTTGTTCGTTTTCTCAAATACGAATCGCAATTATTTTTATTTGTTTAGTTAACATTTTAATATATAGTTAAAACATGTGCATAATGAGGTTATCATTAAATCATAAATTTAATAAACCTCAACAAAAAACGTGAATTTACTTTCACATATTCAAAACCTGTAAGGTTTTCAAGTATTTTCATAAATTATTTTACAATTTTAATTTTTTTATTAAGCTTATAATAATGAGTATTCGTAGAGAACAAGTATTAGAAATACTCAATTCGACGAACAAGCGAACTAGGCAGGAACTCGAGGAACATCTAAACCGCCTTACTCTAGCCATTAGTAGGTTAGAGCCACTTAGTGTGCAAACCTATTTTCCGGTCTGCATTAACCACATGGGTGGTGTGATACTGCTTGGAGTTTGGGTTTAATTAAGTCATTGCCAGAATTCAGAGGTGATTCCTCGGCTTACTCAGCTTGGGGAAGTGCCGCTAAATTTGATATGAATTACTATAATGTATAGGAGGGGTCAGAAAAGTTTTACATAGCAATGGGAGTTTTCCGAAATAAGATAACAGACTATTCTAACTCTGCCCTTTCATCGTTTAATGCCGTGCTTAATTTTAATGCAACTATAGCCAGGTTTGATCGGGCATTCTCTGATAGGAGACCGCTGTACATTTTAGAAAACGAGATTAGCATTTTAAGGCAGGTTATTTTGACCATCACAGATTACTATGATGTAGGGTGGACTATTGTTTGTCTCTCATCTTTAAAAAGCAAAGCGACTCTCATCATTAAAAAGCAAAGCGATATTACCGTAGCTGTTAATGAGCGCGCTAGCGAAAATGCGCTCATGTCTACACTTCGAAACCCAATGCACGACATTATCTTCTATGCTAAGCCTAAAAATCTCTCAACCGCATTTGCAGTTGTTTAAGAACTTGAAACGAGTCATATGACGATTTTGCATGAGCGTTTGCTCTAGATAAGACGATAAACCCAAATAATCCAAGACCGACAATGCCTCGGTATCAAGAAATGATACTTCTGGCCATAATAGACAAATAAATATAGAAATTGACATAGTACATCCTTCCACAGACAGCGTACAACTCCTCAAATCTTACCTATACTACAATTTACATCCTGAAAGTTCAGACCAGCGCCTGCCCGCTGTTTCTAATGATATTGTATTTACTAAGAGCTTACATGTGGCAATAGGAATACCGAATTGCGACCTATCTGGTTCCATCGGTATGGTAGTACCCTCACGGGCAAGTTCACCCGCCTTGCAGTTCCCTGGAATATCTCTGTGACCGGGAACCCAGCACAGATGCAGACGGGTCTGCTTAGCTATCTCGTCTAAAGATTTGCGGCAGCTCTTGACGGCTTTTGAGGTGATAATAACCGAATCCAGGGAGCGCAAAGCAGCTTGGCTGTCGGACAGAATGCAAATATCAAGTCCAGATATCTTCTTCTTCCTTAGCCAAGACAGTGCTGCCTCTATAGCCGCGACCTCTGCCTGAAAAACACTGCAGTGGTCGGGCATCCTAAAGGACATGTTAATAACCAAATCTTCTGAGAATACACCACCTTCCACCCTACTCTGTAGTTTGGATCCATCTGTGTAGATGTGAACCCCTTCTACATGAGTGGGGATGCCATCCTTCCATTCGTCCCTGGAGGGAATGGAGATCTTGCACATACCATTGAAGGCGAACATTGGTGTGATGTAGTCGAAAGAGTCAGGAATACCCTCAAAATGTCTTAAAATGGACGCATGACCTATATTCCTGGCATCCCATTGATGCGTAGCTTTTAGTCTGATAGCTTAGTTTGCAGCCATTTTTTCGCCAAAAAGCCTAACAGGCAGCAGATTGAGCATAATATCCAATGCTGCCGTTGGAGTCGTTGTAATGGCACTACTTATGAATACCTCTGCCGTTCTTTGTACCTTTGTTATCAGCCTATTGTATGTGGACTTACTTCGGGCTGTCCACCAAGCAAGCACCCCATAGAAAAGGACTGGTCGTACCACAGCTGTATATATCCAATAGGCTACCTTAGGCTGTAACCCCCATTTTTTGCCTATGACTCTTTTGCAAGAGTACAGAGCTACCTGAGCCTTCCTAATGCGCTCGCTTATATTGGCCTTCCAATTCAGCTTCCTATCTAGGATCACGCCCAGATATTTAGCCTCCTCGACAAGGTCAATATCTACACCCATTAGTTTTGGAGCAATAAATTGAGGAATTTTATACTTCCTAGTGAAGAGTACCAGCTTAGTCTTGGTCGGATTAACCCCCAACCCACAGTCAGTAGTCCATTTAGAGAGAATGTTCAGCACGTTTGGCATCAAGTCCCTCAAAGTAGATATGTATTTACCCGAGATACTAATAGCAACATCATCCGCATACGCAACCACCTTGCACCCTTCCCTCTCCAGTCGAACAAGCAGCTGATTTACCGCAAGATTCCAGAGTAGGGGTGAAAGAACTCCACCTTGAGGTGTGCCTCTGCACACGGACTTCTTGGCCGACGCCGCCCCCAGCTGTGAATTGATTATCCTGCTACTAAGCATGTTTTCAATCCACCTGCTAATGGCGGGTTCCACCTCCAAGTCTCGCATCGCACCGATTATTGCGTCTGATTTGATATTGTTAAAAGCTCCCTCAATGTCCAGGAAAGCCACTAGGGAGAACTCCTTGTTGTGCAGGGAGCACTCAATCCTAGAGACTAAGGAGTGTAAAGCGGTCTCCACCGATTTACCCTTAATGTAGGCATGCTGAGAGACTGACAGCTTCTGTCTGTCTATAGTGAGCCTCAGATGAATATCTAACAACCTTTCCAGGATTTTTAGACAGAAGGAGGACAGACTAATGGGTCTTAAGTCCCCTGAAGCTGTGTGCGAACTTTTGCCGGCCTTGGGTATAAAAATTACCCTCACATGCTTCCATGAGTCTGTAATATACGCTAATTCAAGACAACTATTATAGATCTTTAACAGCCACTCTATTATGAGATTCTCTGACTGCTGAATTTCAATTGGAGCTACACCATCTGGGCCAGATGCTTTAAATGGTCTGAAGCTATGGATAGCCCATTGCAATTTTGGCTTCGTGACTATGTCTGAGTTGACTTCAACTACATTCCCGCTGGGATTCGTTCTCCGCGGAATGGTACTCGAGCAACCAGGGAAGTGAGTCTCCAGAAGAAGCTCTAGAGTCTCTAGAGCAGCAGAAAGTAAACAACTTTTTTATGCGATTTTTTTTTATGCGACTTTCTGAGGAACGCATATACCGCATAAAAGAAGACCTAAGTGTATATATGTATATACATATATATACTATATATATATATATATATATATATATATATATATATATATATATATATATATATATATATATATATATATATATATAATATATAATATATATATATAATATATAATATATATATTTTATATATATATATATATATATATATATATATATATATATATATATATATATATATATATTTATAATATATAATATATATATATATATATACACTTAGGTCTTCTTTTATGCGGTATATGCGTTCCTCAGAAAGTCGCATAAAAAAAAATCCCATGAAAAAGTTCTTTAGTTTCATACAAAAACAGGGGATGCGTTCCAGCATTTTCAAAATCTGCATAACTTTAGATACTCCATGTAAAAAACCCTAAAAAACCGCATAAAAACAATCCAGTGAAGCAATATTAAGCAAATCAAAAAAATGTATTTCTTCCCACACATGCGTTTAATGTGTGTTTTCTTAGACTTCCAATGGCAGATGTAGCTTGGAGAATGCAATCCAGAATGGAAAATTTCTTCCACAGTTCCATTAATGTAAATTCTGAAATTACCAATTTAGTAAAAATGTACTGATAGGAACATTTGATGTAATATTTTTTAAACGTAGAAATTATGCCTTGATCCAAAGGCTGGATAAGGCTCGTAGTATTTGGTGAAAAAAAGACTAAGTTAACGTGGTATGTTCTATTACTGGATGGCCTGGAGCATTGTCAATGATTAATATCACTTTAAATTCCAGGGATTTTTCATACATGTAGGCCTCCACCTCAGGAACAAAGCATTTCTTAAACCATTTGCTAAATACTGCTGTACCTGGACATACTCCAGGAAAACCTAATCCCTAGCGTCACCAAAATGAGTTTTGCACCTAATGAGTTCCAGTTTCAACAAGATAACGACCCAAAACACACTGCTTGGGTAGTTAGAATGTGGCTTTTATACAACACCAAGCAGTTGCAAACACCACCTCTGAGTCCGGACACTAATCCCATTGAGAATCTTTGGTCTCATCTTAAAAATAAAGTCCGACAACACCACATTTCCTCAAAAACTGTCTTGAAGCAGGTACTCCAAGAAGAATGGGGCAAAATAAGTCCAGAATATTGTCGCAAATTAGTCGAATCGATGCCAAGACGTTTAGAGGCGATCCGCGATAATAAAGGGCACCACACAAAATATTAAATAATTCTTTTTCTTTTGTTTAAATAAATAAAAATATATAAAACGAATACTTTTGTGAGTTAAAAATATGGGTTACTTAGGGTTTTCCTGCTCTCTTTTGACAACGGTTCGATATTTTCAGGAAGTTTTTTTTGCTTTTTCTTTAGTATGCTAAGTTAAGAAATGCATTTCTTACATGCAAAACGTTCCCACCAAAAAATGCTGACGACAATGCAAAACGTTCCCACCAAAAACTGCTGACGACAGTTCAGACAGCGAACACCTACACAAAATTCTGAAGAAAAATCTTGGCACTGAGAACAACAACAACTGGGAACAAAACAACAGAAAGAACAAGAAGAAGAAGCGTATCTGGAATTGCAGCAACTAACTGTTTAGGGTAGATATTAAGAGACAATGAAAATAAATCAGACTCTTTTGAGTGTGCAAACGATCAAGACAAAAGTGATTTTTAATTCGCGCCCGAGCAGGGACACAGTAATAAAAAGTTAAATATTGATCGGAAAAGGACTTTGGACAATCCTTAAGATCAAGAGTTTTTACATTGCAATAAAAAGTATCCTTGAAATAAAATAAGGAGAAATAAAGCAATAAGTTTAACTTTAATTTTTTCTGTGCCCAATAAATTTCGACAATCCACCTACTTAAATTGAAGAGGATATCAAACATTAGTTCGAGACTCATCAATCAAGTTAGCCTAGATATCTGGACAATAAGGACCTCCGAAAGACAAAGGAGTTCTACCGGACGTCACAACAATCAAGTATCCTGCAAACAAAAGGAGAAAAGTAAAACATAATTTTAGTTGTAATTTTAAGAAGTGAATATACTAAATAAAGCAATACTTAAGTGAAATTTTGTGAAGTGACAAAATGACTACTGATGATAACAGTGAAATGTTAGCGCAACTTATTTCAGTGCAAACACAAGGTTTAAAAACAGAATTAGAACAATTGAAAAGACAGCTAAGACAGTTAACAGACGCACATAGAGTAACAGAATTTGAAAAACAAACTATTACAGAAACAATTCAATGTAATGAGACCTTAGATATTGTAAAATCCTTACCGGAATTTAACGGGAAAGGATATGTAAGCTGGAGAGAAGCGGCTGGTAATACAATGTCGTTGTACGTTCAAGGAAGCAAAAAATATTTTGCCGCCTTGACTATCTTGCGAAATAAAATTACTCAAGAAGCCAATGATACCTTAACCAATCATGGCACTGTCCTTAATTTCGACGCGATCATCAGCCGTCTAGATTTTGCCTACGCAGATAAGCGTCCTCTGCATATATTAGAACAGGAGTTGAATCTAATTATTACAATAAAGTAAATTCACAACTGACACTTATGATTAATAAAACCATTATGACCTACGGGAACAATTCAGAAATAACTAAAGAGTACAATAGAAGACATCGCTCAGATGCACTACGAGTTTTTATAACAGGATTAAATCATCCTTTAAACAATATCTTAATGTCACTTAACCCCATAGATCTACCCAACGCACTAGCGAAATCACAAGAAATGGAGTCTCACCAAATCAGAATTCAATTTGCCAATGGATTTAGTCAATCTGGAAGACAATTAAATAGTAATAGAAATTTTAATAATAATTATGGGAATTCCCCAAGACAAAATAATTATAATCAACATTCAAATAATTTACGTTTTAATCAACGTCCCGTTCAACAAAATTACAATTATAGAAATTATGGATGGCAAAACCAAACTAAGCCAGTACCGATGGAAGTTGATAGTTCAGGCCAATTTAGACAACAACCTAATCCTCAGTTTAGACCGAATAACTCTAGACCACCCTTACAGTATAATAATAACACACAAGAACGAACCATAAAAAGAAGTTTCGAGTCAGGTAACAGTTATCGACCCGATATTAAACAACAAAGGATTAACAACATACAGGAGAATGCTTTTTTAGACGAAGCCATCCCTTACCCTACATATTCAGACAATTACGAGGAACAAACATAAAATTAAAAATTTTGATAGACACAGGAGCAACAAATTGCTACTGTAGACCAAATATTTTACCTAATAGACAACAATTACAAATTGCAAAACGCGTAAAGACGATAAATGGGTATACAACGATTACCCATTATCACAATGCACATATTTTTAATCATTTAACACGATTTTACGAAATTGGTAATCTACAAAGCGATATGCTAATTGGAATAAATCTACTGAGCAAAGCAAAAATACAATTGAATTTTGAAGAGAATTCACTTTTGATTAATAATTATAAAGAAAAATTGTATGTACTAGATGACATTCAGTTGGGGCAAATAAATAACATAAAGGATAGCAATGAGGATAAAGTAGCAAAAATAAAAAATATAATTTTAAATGAACATGGAAAAATAGACACGTCTCTACCCTTTAGAACAGATGTAAGCGCAGAAATCAGAATGACCACAGATAACCCTATTTGGAGTAAGCAATACCCCTACCCGCTGTCTGCTAATGAATTTGTGAATAGGGAAGTTAAGAAATTGTTAGAAGAAGGTATAATAAGAGAAAGCAAAAGTCCTTATAATTCGCCCATATGGGTAGTTCCTAAAAAAGGTATCCATGAAAATGGTAGACAAAAAATGAGAATGGTCATTGACTACAAAAAGATGAACGAAAAAACGATAGCGGATAAATATCCAATCCCAGATTGCAGCGTAATACTTTCAAACTTAGGAAAAGCAAGAGTGTTTTCTACAATTGACCTGGAATCAGGTTTTCATCAAATAGAGATGAAACCAGAAGATGTTGGAAAAACAGCATTTTCTATAAATAACGGCAAATACGAGTTTGTCCGAATGCCTTTTGGTTTGAGGAATGGTCCTTCAATATTTCAAAGAGCAATGGATAACATCCTCCGCCAATTCATAGGAAAGTTTTGTCACGTCTATATTGACGACATCATAGTTTACTCTAGCAACGCTGACGAGCACTATGAACATTTAATGAAAATAATAAATACATTGCAAAAAGCGCATATGAAAATATCACTTGCGAAATCAGAATTTTTCAAGTCAAGTGTAGAATTTTTAGGCTTCCAAATAGCGCATAATGTTATTAAAACAGACGAAAAGAAAATTGAAACCATTAAAAACTACCCTGTTCCGAAAACACTGAGACAACTGAGAAGTTTCTTAGGTATGACTGGGTATTATAGGAAGTTTGTGCACAAGTATGCACATATAACAAAACCATTAACAAAATATTTAGCTGGAGAGAACGGAAGAATCTCTCAAAATCAATCAAAAAAGGTTATGATTGAATTGGATGAAGAAGCATTAAACGCAGTAGATAAACTTAAAAATGAGTTAATTCAACAAGTAGAATTAACACAACCAAATTTCGAAAAAAAATTCATTCTGACAACAGATGCGTCAAATGAAGCCATTGGAGCTGTGCTCTCACAAGAAAATAAGCCCATTACTTTTATTTCAAAAACGCTAAATAAAACAGAACAGAATTACGCGATCAATGAAAAGGAACTCTACGCGATTGTATGGGCCTTAAAAAATTTAAGGAATTATCTATACGGGGTAGCGGATTTGGAGATTCATACGGATCACCAGCCGCTAACTTTTGCAGTGTCAACCAGGAATCCGAATGCCAAAATGAAAAGGTGGCACGCGTTGATAGAGGAGTATGCTCCAAAAATTATATACAAACCGGGAAACACAAATCATATAGCAGATGCTCTTTCTAGGCAGTTTCTAAACAATAATAGTTTAGAAGAGGAAAGCGAAGATTTAGCAGAACCAGTAGATTCGGTAGAAAGCTTAGACATCTTTCACATTGAAACAATCAATAAACCTCTAAATTCCTTCCCGCAACAAATAGTATTAAACAAGGATAATACTAATGAACATTTTAGAATAACAAATTTTAATTCATTTAGACATTTCATAAAATATAAAGACTTCAATTTTTTAAAAGAAATAGTAACAGAACGATTAAATAAAAATCTATTAACAGGAATAACCTGTAATCTAGAAGATTTATATGAGGTAAAACGAATCCTAAGGAATAGAATAGCAAAGAAAATCTTCCACACAGACATAATAGCAATCGATGTTCTCAACGAAGAAGATCAAGAAAAAATAATTAGAGAAACCCACACCAGGGCACACCGAAATTACAAGGAAAATATCAAACAAATTTTTAAAGATTATTACTGGCCTGAAATGAAAAAACAATTTAAGCAATTTATTAGAAACTGCGATATATGCAATAAAAATAAATACGACAGCCACCCTAAGAAAATACCAATTGGTGAGGCACCAATACCTGATAAGGAGGGGGAACATATCAATATTGACATTTTCTTTGCACTAAATCTAAAATTCTTAACCCTTATAGATGCGTATTCGAAATTTCTAGTGATTAAACACATTGATGATAAAACTAAACTACATGATAAAGTATTAGAGGCATTACAAAACTTCCCAGAGGTAAAAAGAATTACCTGCGATAACGAACCAGGATTTAGTTCAGCACAATTTAAATCTTTTGCAGAAAGAATGAAAATAGAAATTAAATATTGCGATCCTAAACATTCAACAACAAATGGACAAATAGAAAGAGTGCATTCAACGATAATAGAAATTGCCAAATGCATTATAGAGGAATTTGAAATAATAAACAGTTTAGAGGTAGCAGCCCAATCCTATAACCAAACAATACATTCAGTTACAGACAAAAAACCATTCGAAGTTCTCTATAACAAAACAAAACATACCGATTTACCTAGAAAACTTAAAGATGCACAAGCGACGACACTAAATAGCAGAAATAAAAATAGACAAACGCGGACATTTAAGGAAAATGAAATAGTTTTTGAAAAAGATAACCAATACCAAAATAAACTGAAACCTAGATATAAAAAACAGGTAGTCAAAGCAGATTTAGGAAATAAAATAATGATCCAAAATAGAAACAGAATAATACACAAGGATAATATCAAATCTTTAAATTTTTTTAGGTTCACAATGCTACACCTGATAATAATTTGTATGGCGATCCCATTGATCACAGCCCAGATAGAAATCATAGACCTCAATCACGGAAACGGATATTCACTCCTGAAATTAAGCGACGTAAGATTAATTGAAAGATACGATAGAATTACTTACTTAATAAACACAACAATGTATAAAGAACAAATTAACAATTTGGAAGCACTAGTACTTAAGGAAACAGAACCTAACTCACTTTTGATAGGTAAAATAAAGCATATTAGAATTCAGATAGACACTCTTACCCCACATCATAGAATTCAGAAAAGAGGATTATTTAACTTTTTAGGAACAGCATTAAAATATATTTATGGCACAATGGATGATGAAGATCGTGAAGAAATAGAAGGAAAACTACAAGTAAATACAGTAAATGCACATAATGCAATTGAACAAATTTATTTGCAGAAAAATATTAATGAGAAATTTAATCATGAAGTTGAAGCTATTACTTCTAATTTAAACCATAATTACAAAGAATTGATACAAAATATGAACAAAGTTGACGCGGACTTAAGAAAATTATTAGAGGAAAAATGGACTAATAACCTTTTAGAAAAGTTAATGTACATTGAAACTAACATTATAAGAATTAAAGAAATCTTAATGACAAGTCGAAATAACCTTCTAAGCAGGGATGTAATTGCAGATGAGGATATTGTAAACTTTAACATAACGTTTGAAAAATTAAGTGAGATAAAAATTTTAATTGTCACTCATAATGAAAACATTGTAATATTAGTTAAAATCCCTTGTTTTACTAAAGAAGTCTATCAATCAATCTATATTCAACCTATCCCTAATGCTAACCAAGCAGAAATTTATATTCACGAAAATAAAATTCTATCGCTAAATGATGTTACGTATGAAATGACTACATTTAAGAAACAACTTAAAAAATATAAAGATGAATGTATCGAAAAATTATTCAAAATATTATTATAATATTAATATTATTCAAATAATAATCAATCAGAAGTAATAGAATTAGATACTAATCATGTTTATGTAATCAATGCGAAAAATCAATCTATCACAACTGTAATTCTAATAATTTCAGTATTAACGGAAATTATTTGATACGCTTCGAAAATTGTAATGTTAGAATCGATGATATAACCTATAAGCACCGTAAACCTCTTGAAATCCAACTATTACCGAACCCAGTTAGATTAATTAATGTTACTATCATGAATAATTTTACTATGAAAGAATTGCACTTTAAAAGTATTGAAAATATTAATCAAATAAAAGAACTTAAGTATGAAGCCAAGAAAGGCAGTATAATTAATTACAGTCTTATTATAATTATAAGTTTGGTAGTAGTAATATTAATAATTTGGAAATGTAAAAAAAATAAGAGAACCAAAGTAGAAGTTAACATTGGAAAAACATCGATGCAAGAACCAGCAGAACCAGCAATGTCCTTCGATCACATGATGGAAAGGATCAACTACTACTCATCTTTGAATCTGAACGATTCATCTAACAAAGGGGGGAGTTAAGAAATGCATTTCTTACATGCAAAACGTTCCCACCAAAAACTGCTGACAACAATGCAAAACGTTCCCACCAAAAACTGCTGACGACAGTTCAGACAGCGAACACCTACACAAAATTCTGAAGAAAAATCTTGGCACTGAGAACAACAACAACTGGGAACAAAACAACAGAAAGAACAAGAAGAAGAAGCGTATCTGGAATTGCAGCAACTAACTGTTTAGGGTAGATATTAAGAGACAATGAAAATAAATCAGACTCTTTTGAGTGTGCAAACGATCAAGACAAAAGTGATTTTTAATTTGCTATGAATATAGTAAAGAAAGAAATTAAATAAAACATTCCAAAGTGGGTAAATTCGAGTAAGTTTACTAGTATAGCCTAGCAACGAATACTTTTGTGACACACTGTATATATACGAGTACTTCATAGCAAAGTAACAACAGAATGCATCGCAATACTTTCATGAGAGAGAGACAAACACATTTTACTAAATCAAATTCAAGTTACCCAGAAGTATCATAAATATATTCTTGAAATATGGCCGCCCTCTGTGGTCTAGTGGTAAGCATGCTAGACTTACACCCCGAGGGTCGCAGGTTCAAATCCTGCCACGGGCTTGGTCTCCAAAATGCTTCTTTCTATAAAATCTTTTTCTCTTCGAGTCGAAAGCCTCTGTAGATAGTACTCATTCCCCGAACACCTTGCACTCATAATTAATTATGGTGTAAGGTACAATAATAATAATAATAATAATAATAATAATAATAATAATAATAATAATAATAATAATAATAATAACAATATTCTTGAAATAAACACTAAAATACATATATAAAAGTCCATATGTGACATATTTACTTTGTCATTTAAAAATTTGCCCAAGCAATATACAGTATTACAAATGCTTGCAATAAAAAACCAAATACCTAAACAACGGGTACAAAATAATATCTGCAAAAAAATCACATCACTGAACTGATTGATCCGCATACAATGTGACATACGAGATTCACAGAATTCGGTCGCTACCGAAACCACCTTAAGTCGGGCTTAAGTCGAAAATTTCAGCAGTTTTTATACACTTTAAAAAACCAATTTATATATAGTGTAAAAACGCCTAACAGCAAAATGCCAAGCGCAGAAAAAATATCGCTTCGATAATGTTTCCACGTAATCAAATGGAGCCTTTTACACATAGCGTTTTCTATCTGGCGGCGGCAGCAGATGAAAATACATAAGAAAAATCACCTCTCATCAAATGTACATTTTCGGTGTAAACTAGTGTAATTTTTGGTTTGCGTGATTTTATTCTCTTTTGTGTCATTATGTTATTAGTGGTCATTTAGTGCAGCTTATTTAAAAAATGTAATGGGTGGAGAAAGTACTAATGCACCTTTTCATTCATATAATTTTTCTTATATGAGTACAGGTACCAATTGCAATCGGTACCAATGTGATATGTGATGTGTATGGGATAAATGAGTCAAGTGTACGATCGATTCGTTTAAATAAGGACCGCATAAGATTGTCGATTACACATTCAAGCGAATAGTCGTAAAAATCAACCTTCAGCATTCTATCGGCTTTGGTAGAACGGATGGGAAGCATTTTAGCTGCGTGGATACAACGACAAACTTCCAACCAAATGCCTTTAAGGACAGCAGTTATTCGGAAACAAGCCTTGCTATTGCATGAGCGATTAAGATGTGAAGAGGGATGTCAAGATCCGTTTGCTGCAAGTAAGAGTTGGTTCCATAAATTTAAAAAATGGCAAAATCTGCACAACTTAACGCTTAAAAGAGAAACAGCAACTCGTTTTCCAGCAACTTTCAAAGCAAACATCAAGGCCGGAAGGCATTCTCCTCAGTAAATATTTAACGAAGATAAGACAGGACAGAACGCATGTCGAGTAAAACATTTTTTTCAAAGGAGGAGAAGTCTGCTCCGGGATTTAAAGCGGCAAAAGACTGAATAATGATTTTTTTATGTGCGAACGCCGAAGGAGCTTTCAGATGCAAGCCTTTGGTTATTCATTCAGCTGAGAATCAGAGGGCTTTCAAAGGCCCTTCAAAACCAAATTTGCCTGTTCACTTGAAGTCGAATAAAAAAGTTTGGAAAACTGCTTCCATATTCAAGGATTTTGTTGCTGTAGTCGAGGAATATTGCAAAAAATCCAACATATCCTTTAAAGCGTTACTTCTTTTGGACAACGCAACATCACCCCCAGAAATTCACACAGACTTGCATCCAAACATCAAAGTTTGCTTCTTGCCACCGAATACAAATACTTTAATTCAACCAATGGATCAAACGGTTATTTCAACTTTTAAGATGAACACCTTAAACCATTCATTTTCAGAGTTGGTCAATGAAGAAAACGGTGTTGGCACCATTCGAAGCTTTCGGATGCAGTGCGCAATATCAAAATTGCATGCGGAGAACTGAACCAATCAACTCTATACGCTGCTTGGAAAAAAGTGTTAGACCTTCAAGTGTTCCCAGGTAACATCGAAATGAATGTGGAAGGGTTAGTTCATCTTGGAAGGCAAATTACTGGAGAAGGGTTTGGAAACTTGGATCGGGAGGATATAACCGAAATTTTTGAAGCAGATGGACGGGACATTGCTGTGGAAAAGATGATTAACCTTTTTGAACACTATGGACATTATGATAATCCTGAGCTTGAAAATACACAAGTAGAGCCAATGACTGTGACCAACTTGGCAAATATGTTCGCTTTGGGTAAAAAAAAGCTGTTGCAAGAAGTTGTAAGAGTTGATCCAGATGACAGGCGGTCGACAATAGGTGCTTTAGCACCTTGCCGTGAGCTACATTTTGAAAAATCGAAAAAAGTAAAGCAATCGGTTGTAACTGATTTTTTTAAACGTCCATCAAATGTGATGTAAGGGTATATTTAATATCTTTTTTATTTATTATGAACGGATTTGTTTCTTTTTTGTTGGTTAATTATTTTGTGTGACAAAATAATGGTAACCCCCTAAATTTCATTAAGTTTTCACTTCGCTTTATGCGGTTTCGCATTGCGCGGAACTTTTCATTCCCCTATCCCCCGCGCAAAGCGAAGGATGAGGATACATATATAGATGTGTGTAAATATATTGTGTCTATTGGGTCGGGTGTGCGTTATATTAATTTTAATAGTTGATAAGTAAGTGTATATGTGTCTGAAAATATGTAGTTCTAACAATTAAATAAAGATTTATTTCACAACATTATGCAATTCATAAATAAAATATTTATATATATATATATATATATATATATATTTTTTTTTTTTGTATATAAAAGCATTTGTTATTGTATTAAATTCAATCAGTTGTTTTTCCACTCTGTTAAGACATACAAACACACAACCATCAAAAGTGATGACATATGTATAAACATATTTTTGTAGTTTTTTACCACCAACTTTAGGTTTGGGGATGACTATGGGTACTCTTATTGAGAGTATAACATATCATGCTCTTTACACGCTGCATCCAATTAGTTAATACCTCTATCTTCTCTATCTAAACGCTTTTTTAATTTGGTCTCTGGCCCACAAAATTGATATCCTGGTAAGTGTAGTTCAATTTGCAGAGAATTGATCAAGTTATTTACTAAGCATCTTCCTTTACTGACCGATTACAACTAGCAGTGTTTTTATACATTACAGTCATATTTATAGCGTTTGAACTCGTTAACAATTCAAGTAAAACTGATGTTAATCGATAAAAACACATGTTTCATATATGTTTGCTATCAGTTCCAAAAATGTGTTTAGTCAAACAGGATGAAAAAAATATTGTTAGGAATATTGATTTTCCAACCAAAAATGTCTCTAAAGTCAAACATAGATCACTTTTACCGAATTCCATAAGAGCTTAAATTCTTGGTCCCTCAATTTGTGGAAAGACTATTGTCATGATAAGTTTAGTAGAAAGTTATAATGGTCTTAAAATTGAGAATGTGTATAAATGTGTTCAAAGTCTTTATATCAATGAAAATATGTTTATTTAAAGAAATTATTAGAACCGATAAAAGTATGGGATTGTATACATTTTCTGAAATTGATGATGTTCTACCACTCGAGAATGCAATGCGTAATTCTATTATTATATTTGATGATGTTGCTTGTGAGAAACAAAATAATATCATACTTTTATATCGGGAGACATAAAAACATAAATAGTTCTTACTTATGTCAAGCATTTACACATTTAATACGTGATAATGCGAATATGATTGTTATGTTTCGGCAGTATGAAATGATTATGAAGCATATAAATAATTATCATGATGGTGACTACGGTCTCTATAAGAAGGGCTTTGATATATTTATTCAGATATAAAAGAAGAGACAGGATAATTATATTTGTAGTATAATATCTACAATCAACACTTGACAAGGGCGATATCTGAAAAAAGCCGACTAGGAAAATGAATGAAAAAGTTTTGAAAGATATTAAAAAGACCAGAAGCGTATTAAGAAAAAATTCAGGAGTGTTAGGTTAGGAGAAATAGATGCAGAAAACCTTTTAGAAGATACATTCAAATCTATTACCAAACCACTGAACTGAATGAATTAATTGAAAAGACCAAAGCAACTGAAGCGAATAATACAACAATCAATGGAAATCAATCACATTTATTGAGTAAAATCAAAGTTCAAGATATTACTGACAGTAATGCAGATGATATTTTTTTCAGTCAAGGAAGGAACACAAACAAGAATAATTCAATATTAGAACCAAATTGAACACATTTGGAAAAAAGTGGTAAACTAGATAAATTATATGGAATACATAAAGATTTAAATGGTGCATGGAGATATGGTGATAGTGTTTTGAAAATGTATGATGATAACACCCGGTTTGTTTGAAAAATTATTCTATAAAACACCATTGAATTATGATGACAGTGAATTGGAAATTTATAAAAAGATGACAAACGCACATAAACAAATAATACATAAATTATTTACTAAAAAAAGACATTAATAACTAAAGTGGATTATGGTTCTGGTCTAAGGTCAAGTCTTATGCGATTAAATACACAGAATCCTATTTACACATATTGGGACGAATCCTATTTACACATATTCGAACTGGTTGATCGGTTGCGCTTGTTAAGGTCATCGCAATCAGCTGTTCACAACAATCATAATAATGAAATAGTTTCAGTTATTGAAAAATTGAAAGAAGGCAACATAATATATATATATATATATATATATATATATATATATATATATATATATATATATATATATATATATATATATATATATATATATATATATATATATATATATATATATATATATATATATATATATATATATATATATATATATATATATATATATATATATATATATATATATATATATATATATATATATATATATATATATATATATATATATATATATATATATATATATATATATATATATATATATATATATATATATATATATATATATATATATATATATATATATATATATATATATATATATATATATATATATATATATATATATATATATATATATATATATATATATATATATATATATATATATATATATATATATATATATATATATATATATATATATATATATATATATATATATATATATATATATATATATATATATATATATATATATATATATATATATATATATATATATATATATATATATATATATATATATATATATATATATATATATATATATATATATATATATATATATATATATATATATATATATATATATATATATATATATATATATATATATATATATATATATATATATATATATATATATATATATATATATATATATATATATATATATATATATATATATATATATATATATATATATATATATATATATATATATATATATATATATATATATATATATATATATATATATATATATATATATATATATATATATATATATATATATATATATATATATATATATATATATATATATATATATATATATATATATATATATATATATATATATATATATATATATATATATATATAACAAAAAGTCAATTTTTCAATCTGAGAATGACCGTTGATAAGTTTGGGGACTATTCTAAACAAAAGCATAATATATATGATTTGAAAAGAAATATATATATTTCAAAAACATTTGGATTCAGTTTGGATAAAGGTAAGAACTTAGACCTTGGATTGGAAAACAATTAGACATGTTGGGCAGCCGATGAAAGAAGGCGATGCTGCAACAAAATCATTTGTACAACTCAAAGTCCTTCAACTATCTCAATATTTACTCACAACTATAAAGAAATCGAACAAGGATATATTAAATGAAGTTTATACTAAATATGAAGACATTGAAGATATGTTAAAGCAGAAACATATCCGTTTTAGATTCTCAACGAAAATATATGGAAATATTTGGAGTCTTAATAGAATTTAGAATTATATTTTTTATTACATAACAAAAATTGAAAAAGTACAAATTAAAACAGTTAACAAAAATAAGAGCATTTGTTCAAGACGATGAGTAACAAAAGTTTAGTAGATGAACTGCACAAACAGGCTCATAAAAACTTTCAACGACGAAGAGTAATATCAGAGGGTGTAGGTGATCTATGGGCAGCAGATTTAGTGGAAATGGGTACTTATTCCGGATACAATAGTGGCTACCGCACCCTCCTAACAATTATAGATACATTTTCAAAATTTGCCTGGGATGTACCTCTTTAAATGAAAAATGCTGTTATGTCACTGAGGCTATGAGAAGTATATTAGTTTTGAGAAGTGTACCAACAAATTTACAAACAGACGACGGTAAAGAATTCATCAACAGTGAATTTATCAACTTGATCAAAGAATATCGCATTAATCATTACTCAACATTTAGCATTTTAAAGGCATCAATCGTTGATCGTTTTAATAGAACTCTCAAAGGAATTATGTGGAAAGCATTTAGTTATCAAGGAACATATCAATGGATTCATAATTATAAAAATTTAATTAATGAATATAATAATAAGACTCATATATCTATAAAAATGACACCCAATAACGATAATTCCTCTAATCAAAAGTTAATATTGAAAAATTCCTATAATAACTTAAAAATGTTTCATAAACCAAAGTTTCATGTTGGAGAAATTGTGAGAATTAGTAAATATAAACATATTTTTGAGAAAGGTTATACACCAAACTGGACAAGAGACAAGAGAAATTTTAAAAATTAAAACCATACAAAATACAAATCCAACTACATATATTTTAGAGGATTATAAGAATAATTTGATTAAAGGTGGATTCTATGAACCTGAGCTACTGAAAACCAGATACCCTCATTCTTACTTAATTGAAAAGTTAAGAAAACTTGAAGTGTATGTTAAATGGTTACGTTTTTCAAGCGAACAAATAAGATTGAAATATTGTAATATATACTCGTATATATATATATATATATATATATATATATATATATATATATATATATATATATATATATATATATATATATATATATATATATATATATATATATATATATATATATATATATATATATATATATATATATATATATATATATATATATATATATATATATATATATATATATATATATATATATATATATATATATATATATATATATATATATATATATATATATATATATATATATATATATATAGATATATATATATATATATATATATATATATATATATATATATATATATATATATATATAATATATATATATATATATATATATATATATATATATATATATATATATATATATATATATATATATATAATATATATATATATATATATATATATATATATATATATATATATATATATATATATATATATATATATATATATATATATATATATATATATATATATATATATATATATATATATATATATATATATATATATATATATATATATATATATATATATATATATATATATATATATATATATATATATATATATATATATATATATATATATATATATATATATATATATATATATATATATATATATATATATATATATATATATATATAATATATATATATATATATATATAGATATATATATATATATATACTATATATATATATATATATATACTATATATATATAATATATATATATATTTATACCCCTACAATTCAGAGGTAGCGAAGCGCACCGGGTACAGCTAGTATATATATATATATATATATATATATATATATATATATATATATATATATATATATATATATATATATGTATGTATATATATATATGTATGTATATATATATACTCGTATATATATATATATATATATATATATATAGAGGGTGGGCCCAAAGTCACTATTCGCTCTCCAAAAATTTGACTTAAAAGTGCAATTGTGTCTCGGGCAGTGTGGGCAGTGGCTTCATCCTGCTAAAACGACATCTGAGGTCTGTTTTCAAGAGCAGGATGTAAAAAATGTTCTATCATGAACCGATACCGCTCTCCATTTCCAGCACTTCCATTTCCAGCATTTTCGAAGAAGTAAGGCTCAATGATATTTTCAGATGTAATGCCACACCATACTGTACACCTAATGGTTTGCAATTGGCGTTGATGAATGGCTCTTTGATTTTCAGAACCCCAGAACCTACAGTTCTGCTTATTAACAAAGCCATTCAAATGAAAATGAGATTCTTCACTCACAATCAGATAAAATTTATTTCATTTCTGGCCAACTGTTGAAATTTAACGTCAAAATTTATAGTCGTGAATCTCTTCATTATTTATTCTCCAGGTGTTATCTCCAGGTGTTATTTATATACTT